>CM032447.1:52797136-52967477 GCA_019049505.1 Pachyrhynchus sulphureomaculatus
GATTGAAAAAAATACCGTTCAAACAAAGCAATGGCTTGATAAGTGTTACGGGGACTCAGCCCCTGGAAAATCACTCATCATTTACTGGTATGCTGAATTTAAACGCGGTCATACAGATACAAATCATGCTGAACGCTCTGGACGCACAAATAAGGTGGTTACACCGAAAAACACAAAAATCCACAAAATTGTTTTGGATGACCGTAAACTGAAATTTCGTGAGATAGCTGACACCCTAAAGGTATCAAAAGAACGTGGTGATTATATTTTGCACGAACATTTAGGCATGAGAAAACTCTGTTGGAAATGGGCACCGCGTTTGCTCACAGAGGACACAAAACAACAATAGCACTGTCTGGACCAATTTAAGCACAATAAAACGGATTTTTTCATGCGATATGTGACAATGGATCAAACATGGATCCACCACTACAACACTGGAATCAAATCGGCAGTTAGCTGAATGGATAGCAACTGGAGAAAGCCGCCCGAAGCGACCAAAGACCCAACAGTGAGCTGGTAAGGTTTTGGCCTCTGTATTTGGGATGCGCGAATAATTTTCATCGGCTATGCTAAATAGCGAATATTATGTAAAGTTGTTGGGACGTTTGAAGGCAGAAATAACTAAGAGACAGCCCCAAATGAACAAGAAAAAAGCGCTCTTTCATGAAGACAATGCATCAGATCACAAGTCAGTGGTTACGATGGCAAAATTTCATGAATTGAAGTTCGAATTGCTTCCTCATCCACCATATTCTTCAGATTTGGCCCCCAGCGACTATTATCTATTCGCAGACCTCAAAGAGATTTGGGTCTAGTGAAGAAGTTTCGCATAGAATAGTGGGTAGTCTGTTGAGATACGGACTTTCGTCCGTTTTCAGTTGTTCTTACTTTAAACCACATATGCCTTAGCGGGGAACTCTTGAACTTTCACGCCACCTGTGGTGAAGTGTTGGCAGTCTGCTAACCATTCTGTCGGCGAATGGCTAAAGCGAGTCAGCCCCCGATGAAATGCCACCTACGAGATAGTCGTTATATCTTACCATTATTGGCCCTTAGTACTGGCTTAAGTACCGAAAGTTCTGTTCTTTTGTTTGTCGATCCTAGCCCGACTGATGAGCCGTGATGCGGCGAAACGCGTCTCGGGATGGATTCGACAAATGAGAGAACAGTGGGTAAACTGCTGACATATGGACTTTCGTCCGTTTTCAGTTGTTCTTACTTTAAACCATATATTGTAACATTCATTTTTTTTCCTAGATTTTAAGATCGTGTTACGACTCTGTTTTCTCCCTATAATTTGTATTTTATTACATTTTTATATTCATTGCAGTAATTTCAATTCTTGAGCAGTGTAGCTTAAAACAATGTTTTAAATTTTTGAGCAGTTTAATTTAAAACCGCAAAGTGTGTAACGCCCGTTGCCGATTTGACTTCTTTAGTTTTCATTAATTTTTGGCCGGAAGTGCCACTTTAAGAAAGGTATTTAAGCGGCCGAGATGCAATTATAATGGCTTCTTCCATCAGAATGCCGTAGTGGCTTTTTTCCACCATGAAGCCGTAATGGCTTTCTTCTCCAGCACGCCAGAGAGTGTTTTTTTCTCAGTGATGTAGTAGTGCAGTAATGGTTTCTAGCTCTCAAGTTTAAGACATTTTTTCTTTCTTGAAATATCCTGCTCATCCTCAGGCATTTCGGGTCAAAAAGTGTTTAGCAGCCCAAATGAAACTAGGATGGTGATGGCTGAGATAATATTTTTTTGAGGATCTCACCAAGAAAACCCACGAGGAGAAACCAATCGTAAGTCATGAGTACACCAGTCTAAAAACTCACTTCTAGTCTACAAGTGTGTTTCCATCGACTACTCTAAACGTGTAATTCGCGGAGTTAATTTCAAAAACTTTTTATTTAATTAAAAACTTAATAATCCCAATTAAAGACTTTATGCCATAGTGTACACTTTTCTAGCTTAAGGGGTTTTTTATTTAGTAGAAGTAATTTTTAGAAGTGTAATAAAGTTTGGAATTTTTAATAAAAATGCCCTTTTTTATTTAAATGTGTAGTCTCTCAGTAAACTCCTGCTCTTCCTTTCTGGACGCAACGGTTGTACGTAAATTAATCTTATTTTAACAACTAAATAACTCTTCAGTATTTTTTGAGCTGAAATTAGATTCCTTCTATTCTAAAATGAATGGTGCCCAAAAAAACATAGTACAAACAAATTTTCAACAACTATAGAGACTATTTTTAGAAGGCGTACGAAAATTATTTGTATGTTAGTTGTAATTTTAAATTTCATATTTCTTATTGACACATCGTGTCTCGCATTTCTTTTTTAATTTTTTGTTTGTATGGATGTTATTAATATTAAGTATATATACCTGTATATGTGACTAATTCCTCTTATGTTAGTCCTATCATTCATACTGTTTTTATCTTTTTTTATTTCGATCATCTTTTTGATTTATAGCGTGTGTTGGAGATGATCGAAATAAAAAAATTAAAGAAAAAAACTGTGAATGATAGGACTGATATAAGAGGAATCCGTCACATATACACAAATTTATTTAAAAAGTAAATATGTTGGCTTACATCATACAGAATGGTATATATACTTAATATTAATAACACCCATATACATAAAAAAATTAATACAGAAATGCGGGACACGATGTGTCGATAAGAACTATGGAATTTAAAATTCACTAATATACCAATAGTTGACTTTCAGGGTATGTACTTTGGATTATTTTATATTGTTTTAAATATATAATAAAAGACTGTTTTAATCAATTTCCACTGGTTCATTTAAATTGCGATGACGCGTTTCGCTGTCGATGCAGCTTCTTCAGATCTACATTTTACACTCTTAAGTTAGGTTTAATTTTCGCAATTTTATATAATTTTCTTAATTATAATATTACACCTAATTAAATTACAATGATAGTATTGGAAAACACACACAGATTTGCAATTAGGAGAATAAATTCAATAATGGTGAATTGTTTAAATCTACCTGGTCGTTGAGTAACGTACCTGTAGACCTTAATCGATTTATATGCATTGTCTCCAAAAGGTTTAGTTTTAAACCTTTTTGTTGGGTGTGTAAAATTTTGAAATTCTTGTTAAATGTGTGATTTTCTGTTAAAAGATGATCAGCATATGTTGAATTATACTTTCTATGGATGAAACTTTTTTCGTGTTCTGTAATTCTTTGTATAAATGTACGTCCAGTTTGTCCTATGTATGTTTTAGGACATGACCCACATGTTAATTGATAAACCCCTGATTTATTTTCTTTATTGCTTTGTGGTTTGTAGTTTTTGAGATATTTCCCTATAGTATTGTTAGTTTTGTAAGCTATGTTGATATTTTTTTGATTTAAAAATTTTCCCAGTTTTTCTGTTAGTTTGCCGAAATAGGTTAAGCATTTAAATGTGGTTTTTCTGTCCTTAAAACGTGGGTATATTTCTGAGATTGCCTTGTTTCTCAGTTTTTTCCTGACGATAACGATGTTATCGATTAAAGTAACCGCATAACCGTTGTTAACGGCTACTTGTTTTATTTAGTTTAATTCTTTAGTAAAATTGTCCTCTGATAAGGGGATATTATTATTTTATGTGCAACTATTTTAAATGTCCGAGTGTTTGTGAAATGTTATTGTTAAACCTGTAAGCATATTTTACTATGTGTTTTCTTATTTTAGAACGAATAAAACAAATTTTGAAAATACCTACAAAAAACAGGGCGAAACGTCAATAAACAACTAGCATTGTCCTTTTTCAAAAGAATCTAATTATCCAAGAAAAACCAACCAAGTTTACCTAAACCAAAGGTTCAACAGGAAAATATTATATATATATATATATATATATATATATATATATATATATATATATATATATATATATATATATTCAAATTCAGTTTATTTGCCAATATCTACAAATTCATAAAGTGACAGAAATTAAGCTCGTAATACGACAAAAAGGATGGCACAGCGACTATAAATAGCCGATATCACAAGCCCTTCACTATTTGGGCATGTGTAGTGCTTCCCTTTGGCGAAGATATACATTAAAAATAAATAAAAACTAATTGTAAAAATTCTAAAAATAAATAATTCTAAAAAAAGCAGAGCGCAAAGAGGGATCGGCGAGCACCCAGCGAAACGGGCGGCTGAGGCGCGGGGAGATGTATATGAATAAACACAGTTAATTTTACATAATATGATATGGTAGGCAAGTGGTATCACCTCTCTCTAAAAGGATTCCAAAAAATTATATACAAAGAAGTAGGTAAATATTACGTTAAATTAGAATTCTTCTGCTTTTTAATAAGTTGGTGTTTTACATAGGAAGAAAACTTGCCTGGTGATAATTGTTTAACCTCTTGTGACAAAGAATTCCACAAATGCACAGCAACAAAAATGAAGGACTTTTTGAAAGGCAGCCTTCCTGTGTTGAGGAACTCTAAAAAAATTAATGTTTCTCGTATCGTGCGGATGCAGAAAAACATTAAATTGTTCTCTGAGGTATTGGGGTTTTCCAAATTTAAAAATTCGATAAACAAAATTATACAAATGACACCTTCTACGATTTTCCATATTTAAAATATAGCTGTTATTTAAATAGGGTGTGATTCGATTTCTGAATGGAATGTTGAAAGAAAAGCGCGTACAACAGTTTGGTATTTTTTGGATTAATCTAACATACTGTGCTGACAAAGAGTCGCCATACACAACATCAGCATAATCAAATAAAGATAAGATCAAGCCGTTGCACAAATAATATTTGGTTTTTGATGGCAGAAGATTCCTTAGATTATACAGTTTTTTTCAACGAATATAAGCAGCCTTTAATTTTATATTAATATGTGATTGGAATGAAAGAGATTTGTCAAAAATTACTCCTAATATTTTTATTACCGTTAAACAGCATAAAACAAGACTTCTGTGCATTAAGCTTGAGGCTATGATCATTACAAAAATTATATATGTTATTTAGGTCCCTATTAAAATATACTAAAGTGCGTAACTTATTTCGGCATACTGTCGCATTTTTGAATATTCTATCGCCTTATCAATATCTGCCACATAAAGAGAAAACAATAGTGGACCCAAGATGGAGCCCTGAAGCACTCGTTTAGTAAGCGGTATGTAATTAGATTTAATGGATTTAAAATCTTTTCTAATTTCTACACAGTGTGATCGATTTTTTAGAAAATGTTCCATAAAAATAACTGACTGGTCTGAGAAGCCAAAACAGTAAAACTTTTGCCAAGAGCAGATCATGATTTAGGGTGTCAAACGCCTTACTAAAATCCAAAAGAGCTAAGCAGGTGGTTTCATTCTTATCTTCATTGAAACGAATATCGTTCAATAAATTAACCAAGCTGGTTGTAGTACTAAAATAAGGTCGAAATTCCGACTGACAATTGGGTATTATTTGTTTACTATTTACATATAAAAACATTTGCTGATATACATGTCGCTCCAGAATTTTTGATAAAGTTGGGAGTATACTAATTGGTCGTAGGTCCTTTGGCTCCATGGGGTTTGTCACTTTGGCATATGCTTTAATAATAGCCTTTTTCCACATATTCGGAAAGTACCTTTCCAATATACAACAATTTATGATATTTATTAGCGGACGCGTGCAGTATTGAAGACAGAGTCTAAGATCTTTAACTGAAATACCATCCTCTCCTATGGCATTAGTAGAGATTTTATTTATGATGGCTAACAACTCTCCCTCGGTAATTAGATTAAAACTAAATTTCATTTCATTTCTTTGGATGAGTATTAGATTTATAATAAATCATTTTATTTGCTGATACGTTATTCAATCCTCTAGTACACGAAGAAAAATAATTATTTAATAAGACAGGATCGCACAAATCATCCGGAAGATGACTCAACTTGTTACGTGTCAAGTTTAACTGAGCTGCTTCTGTCCAGAAGGCATGACCATTTTTTCGAGAAAAGTGATTAAAGTATGAAATTTCTTCCCTTATAATAGCGTGCTTTGCAAAATTTCTAAGCTCCCGGTAATATTGGAGACGCTCTGGTGATCTATTCTTTAGATATTTGGAATGAGCTTTATCTCTTAACCGCATTAAAAGCTTTATATTATCAGTAATCCTTTCTTTGACCTTTGTTTGCCTGTAGGGCACATGCCTATTTATTAAGTATAATATGAAAGAGTTAAGCAATTCCAATTTGGTTTCAATATTATCAATATAAAAAATTGAATCCCAATCCAGCCGAAGTGCAGCATTATGAAATTCGTTAAAATCATTATTTTTATAATCGCGATAATGAATAATTCTTTTATTGTTTTGTTTTTTAGGAAGGTTCAAAGTAAAATATGTTAAGTTATGATCAGAAGATCAGTTTGTGAAACTGGCATTGATTTAGTAACCAAGTAGGGAGTATTCTTATTTGTAACGATTACATCAACAAGACTTGAATTTCCTGTTGTTAAATTTATTCTAGTTGGCTCTGTTATTAGTTGTGTCAAATTATAAATGTTAAAGAGTGCTTCTAATCTTCTTTGAGCAGGTGAAACGCTTAGAATATCGATATTCCAGTCTCCTTGAAAACAACAATATCATATGACGGGACTGCAACCGCAAGCATATCATCTAAATTCCCAAAGAAATTTTCTATATCATATGATGGAGACCTATATATATTTGTAAGCAATATTTTTTTATGATTGAGTAATATTGTAATACTAATATATTCAAGATCAGGGTAACTAATGTCTAATGTTATTTGTTTAAACTTAATATAGTTTTTAATATAGAAGCCAACCCCACCACCTCTACCATTCCTATCCTTTCGAACAAAGGTGTACCCGGGAAACGAATACGAGTCTTAATCATCAAGTGGAGATAACCAAGTTTCAGAAAGGCCTATTATGTCAAATTGATACGTATTCATATAATACAAAAACTCATCAACTGAACATTCAAATGTGCAACGGCAAAATCTTTAGAGCTTTTACAATAAGTATTATTTAGATGGTCATCCGCCAGCCCATTCATATAATCATCCCCCATTGAACAACGCCAATATACGCCCCCCTGCAACGCAGCACAACCACCATCCCAAGCTCTGCCCAATGACTTCTCCCTAAACCTAATTTCAATTAACCTAGAAAGAACAAAGAAAGTAAATACAAGAAAATAAAAGTACATAGCTCTAAAAGAGAATACATCGCTGTGCTATAAGTAAATACAACGAAAAAAGCAATATAATAACATTAGGGAGTAATAGCAGGTATTAATATGCTAAGTTTAAATTTTGGAACGGAAGCTCTTGCCATTTTGATGAGACCATGAATCATGATTTTTATAACTACACCATGTCCAGTTTTTTTGACAACCTTTAAAGAAAATGCTTTAAATTCCACGCTTCCTCAAATTTTAGAAGGGATGTGCTAACCAAGGTATATTTAAGTTTCTTTCACACAAAATCTAAATTATCCCGATTCTAAGGAAGGATCTAGATATCCTCGAAGAATATTTTTTAAATAATTTGAATTTTACGAAAGAGACTGGTAAATATAGCGAATGAACATACAGATATAATTTAGCGTAAATAAAAAACCGGCCTAGTGCAAGTCGACTTGCGCAAATAGTGTTGTATACGGTGATGGTGTGACGAACAAACGGACAGACATATAGACACCGAAGTGATCCCATAAGTATTCCGTACGGAACACTGAAAATGAAAAACAATAAGTGAAGTATGACCTGATGCATTATTGTGTAACATGTGTTAGCTGTCTGAATCACGATATTCAAGTCAAACACGACAAATTCTACTGAAATGTTTCAATACTTCTAAATATCAGGGACGCATTTTAAGTTTTTACAAACGTCCACTAGATGACATTACCATTGTAAAATTAGACATTTGTTATTGTTAAAACAATGGCAGCTCAGAAATTAGCAGAGTAGTTTATTAATAGTGAGCGTTTAAAAAAAATAGTTTAATGAATAAACAACAATTTTTCGTGAAGGTTTTCGTTGAATGATTTTTACGATTTTAGTAAAGGCTTAACTCAACAACAATTTCTCGAATCGCTTCGTTCAATTTTTGATAATGAATCACCATCAGAAAAGATTGTTTACTATTAGTTTGCAGAATTTCGTGATGGTAGACCAAAATGTTCCAAAAAACATCGATGCTATGCACAACATGATTGAAAAGAATCGGCATGTGACTTACCGTGAGATAGAGGCATCCTTAGGTATATCGAAGACATTGGATTTTGCATGAATATTTAGCTGTGAAAAAGATCTGTTCCCATAATTTACCGAAACTCAAAAATAGGCTTGTGTTAACTGGTGTAAGAAAATGCTCAAAATTCAACCGAGGATTTGCAAAATCCGTCCACAACATCATAATAGGTACAAAACTTGGATATATTCGTACAAGCCGGAAACTAACCAAAAATTAACTATTTCGGTGAACCGAATCCAACAAAAGTGATTTGTTTGCGAGGCACTTCCAAGAAAATGATCGCTTGTTTCTTTGGTTATAGTGGACATCTTTAGAGAATCGAAGAACAGTTAATGCTGAATGGTATACAACAATTTGTTTGCCAGAAGTCTTCGATGAAATTAGGAAAAACAACCGAAAACGTCGTTTGATTCTTCATCATGACTATGCCAGCTCTCACACAGCACGTCAAACAATTGATTATTTGACGAAGAAGAAAAACATTGAATTAATGTCTCATTGCCCATAATCACCTGATTTATCGCCTAACGACTTCTTTTTGTTCGCGAATGTCTAAAAAAATGCGTAGACAGTGATTTTCATCACCTCAAGAAGGTGTTGAATCTTTTCAAAACCATGCCAACTGCCGAGTGAAAAAAATGTTGTAATAAAGTGTATAAATCTTAAAGGCGAATATTTTGAGAAACAATAAAACGATTTGTACCAAATTTTTTTTTTCTTTCATTGTTTTCGTAAGAACTTAAAAAGTCGCCCTCGTAATACTCGCTCCTGACCAGCTGAAACAAATTTAGGATAAAATATATCTTTGTAATGGAATTTTTGCTGCTGATAATTTCAGAACAAAGAAACCTTTATTTATGGGTCATATCTAAAACACTGGTTACCAATAGTAATTGATTTCAGGAATGTTATATTGTTTCTAGAGTGTCGTGGATAGTTTTACTTTCAATAACTTTCAGTTTTCATTGAAAGTGTGTAGAACAGATTTTGCAGAAACTTTGGTTTTATCTAGATTTTCTTCCGTATCACTCAAATTATTTCCCTGTTGATATTTATAGATTTTTTTATCAGTTTTAATGATTTCATGCTAACACCTGTAAAGAATTTACATTTACTTTTTGATTTTTTTCTGGTATTCGAATTGATATTCCCAATTAGTCATTCAAAAAGTTATGTTTTTTATAAGCATTTCTATATTTTTTTTTTGTGCGAAGTGTTGCGGGAAATGTGTATATTTTTTTTTGTCATTCGGTAGGTTCAATATATTCAAAATTATCCTAATATAATATACGGGGTTGGGAGAGGTTTCCATTATATGTATTTTAAACCTATTATGCTGTGTCTAATGGTCTTTTAACTTTACAGAAAGAAATGTGATTAAAATTTAAAATACCGAGCAGTTTTACGACTCACTCGGGAAATTGTGGATATGTAATTTAATACCTTCTTTTATCCTTTTTATCATAATGCATTTTATTTAAATGCTCTTGTAACCTAGAAGGCTGCATGGCTTCATTTGAAAAAACTTTTTGACAAATTAAACGCATAGGTAATGATTGGTTTGTAGATGAGTGCGTAAATCCATATTTCAAATACTCAATACTGTACTGCCGGCATTTCTTCTTACATTCAGATATTTTGAGATACAAAATTTGCTAGAGTTTAAATAAATTAACTTTTTAACAGATTTATAGATAGTTATAAAAATAATGGCTATAATGACTTCTATCACATTCACTCACGAATATGGATTATTGGCGAAGCACACACAATAAGACATTCCTAGAGCTATCCCTGCCTTTTATAGATTTGATGTCGTGCACGCATCAACTAGTATGCCGTTGCTTATTTTCGATGCCGGTGTACTTGCTCTGTAAACAAGTCATTACAAGCTCCTATATTTTTGTCGAAACATGCTTGATTGCGTGAATCGTGTCTTTGCTTACCAACTTGACCAAACCGATTTAGGTAAACGTATACCTAGTTCCAATTTAATTTTTTTAATGCTTAGTTACGCTATAAAAATAAAATAAAAATTTTAGATAGCTAGATAAAATATTTATTCATGAAAACAGTAGATATTTCAAAGTTTATTATATTAATTTCCTAAATAGGTAGGTACGCCACGGCCTTGATTGTCTTAACGCCCCTCCCCCATTCTAGATCCGCAATCGCCCCCGAAGAAGGATCCAGCGCCCAATGGGGAGGTGGTACCGCCCCCGTTGGGAACTTATGGTCTAGAAAAACTAGAGAGGATTCGCAAGCAGTCCTTCTTCCAAAGTTACGTCCAAACAGAGAATGACCGTGATACTCAGAATGGAGAAAGTTGATTGTGCTAGTCGATGAGCTAACTTTCGCAGAGAGCAAGGCTCATTTGATTGGTGCACTAAACTAATGTACGAGTTTAGACCTTAAATTGAAAATATGTAGTTTAAAAACCTGCATAATGACGTTCTGGAGCCAGCTCCCTACAGAGCATCGAATGAGAGCTATATTACTTCCAAAATTTTTTAATCCTAAGCGCTTTATCACATTACCCGTTTTCCCATTCTGAAGTTCGGGGACATCAGCGTAGCCATAAAACGTTAGCTTGAGTCACATCATGCACCATAAGCCGATGTAACAGTCTCACATCGTGCAATATCTGATGAGACACGGGCACCTGTTCTTCAGTCGCATTCTTCTTGATAGTCTGTCCCGCATTCCTACAAGAACATATATTAATACATTAAACCATTTGTTTAATAAATCTGGGTTAATTATAAAATATTAAATATTATTTTTAGCTCATCATTTTATATAAAAAGTTTGATGCAATTATTTTATAAATTAAAAGTTACTTTAAAATTCGTTTGTTAATTTTTAATTTAATGGAAAAATTAATTATTTATATACCTTCTTTAATTAAATTGAGCTCAAATTCTGAACGACGAATAATTAAGGTTAACATTTAATTAGGCTAATAATGAAGTAAATAAATGAGAATTCGTTTGACATTTAAAGATGTTGGCAAACATTTCATCGTGTGCAAGTAATAATAAGAATAGAATTTTGCTATATCTAGATCAGTAAAGAACTGGTTTCCCTTCAAAAAATTATTCAGAAACATATATCTTCGGGACCAACACCAAGAAAAAAAAACTTTTTCTTAAATAATTTAATTTTGGTTTATTGTATCTAACTTTGTAATATCATATTTTCAAACCTTTTAACGTTTATTAAAGCGACCGTGGAAGACAAGTATAACCCTTTTCTTGTAATTAATGTAGCTCAAATAACAATTTAGGGGTCTGCTGCAGTCCTATATTAGCACTCCAAATTTTTGGTTATTACATTTTTTGTATGTTTTGTACTGTAAGGTTATTTATTTAAAGATGTATGATCCTGCCTTAGATATTTATTGTTTAATAATCCTCCCTTAAAAATACATTCGTAAATTAACTTAACCTTCTTCAAGCCCATCAGCGACGTTAGTACAATTAGGTAATTCATTGTCCAATTGCTATACTTAATTAGGTTATTTCTCTAATATAACGTCTCTCTCTTCAAACAAAGCTTATAATAAGAATTTTTTTTTTAATTACAAAGACAAAGAACGTAAATATTGAGAATAAATTATGATAATTTACTTATAGCTACATTATTACTATCTAAACGGGTCTCTTCTCTTTCATTTTGCATTTATCATTATGGTAATAGCGTCAGAACAAGCGTCAGTATTCTTAAAATCCATGTTATAGTGAACAAACTTATGATAACTTGCTGGCACTAAGTGCTATTCATTCCATCTAATTATCTCTCTGCTGCTTTCAAAAATTCAGTTTTATGCTATTTTCCGGTATATTCTTAAATACACCACCCAAATATTATCGTTAATGGGCCGGATATATTTTCTATACTCTATATTTTGCAGTAGTTATCACAATTTATTTCTGTATCTTTTGTCTCCCTTCAAAATTAGCCTTGTGTCAAAAGTATTATTTAAAATCGAAGAAGCACAGAGCGAATTTTTCGATTGAAAATAATTCAACTGGACTTAAACCATTTTCCAGAGGAATGGGAAGAATCGTTTTAAGGAAAAAAATATCACTTTTCTTTATTTGGAATTTTTGCACGAGCTTCCATGCATCTACAGTAGGTCAAGTAAGAACATGTCGCCTATAACTTGTAGTCGGTAAAAGAAATTCCTTTTTAGTGTTCCGTACGGAACACTTATAAGATCACTTCGGTGTCTGCCTGTCCGTGTGTCACACCCGATTTTCTCCGAAACTAATTATCATAAAAAGTTGAAATTTCGCACTAATATAGGAATTAATGGCCTCATCAAAGCCGTGTAGTTTTGAAAGTTAAATTTTGATTTAAGGTGTTAATTTTGGGGGGTGAAATCGGAAGTAAAAAAGAATTTACCAGGTCATGGAGTGGGATGTCAAATGAAAGCTTGTCAAAAGACGAATTCAAATATATATGTGTATATATATATATATATATATATATATATATATATATGTATATACATATATAACGTAATACTTGCGCACAATTCTTTTTGAATTATTTTGAAAAAAGTGCGAAAATTCGCTGTCCCCTCCTTATCTCGAAAAATACTGATCAAAAAATTTTGAAAAAATTCTGGAATATTCTCTACAGTATGTAGATTGAAGGAAAATTATCACGAATGCATTAACAATAATAATTTGTCTGATATATAAAGAAAAAACAAAAATTTCAAGGTAATCAGTTTTCAGTAAAGATCAGAAAAACACTTTGTTGAAAACTCATTTAGGATGTTTTTGTGATATCACTGATTATTTTATACTTCCGTAATAAAAATTTTTATTTATATATATAATGTAATACTTGTGTACACTTCTCATAATATTATTTTAAAAAAATCGCAAAAAATCGCTGTCCCTCTTCCTTATCTCGAATAGTACTGAGCAAAAAAAAATTTTGAAAAATTCTAGAATATTCTCCTCAGGATGTAGATTGAACGAAACTTATCACGAGTGCATTACCTTTAATAATTTATCTTGTATATAAAAAAAAAACAAAAATTTCAAGGTCATCTGTTTTCACTATAGATCGGAAAAACACTTTGTTTAAAAGTCATTTGGGATGTTTTTGTGGTATCACTGATTATTTTATACTTCCGTAATAAAATTTTTTATTTATATATATAATGTAATACTTGCGTACACTTTTCATAGCATTATTTTTAAAAAATCGCAAAAAATCGCTGTCCCTCTTCCTTATCTCGAATAGTACTGATCAAAAAATTTTGAAAAATTCTAGAATATTCTCCTCAGGGTGTATATTGAACGAAATTTATCACGAGTGCATTACCTTTAATAATTTATCTTGTATATAAAAAAAAAAAAAAAATTCAAAGTAATCAGTTTTCACTAAAGATCGGAAAAACACTTTGTTGAAAACTCCTTTGGGATGTTTTAGTGATATCACTGATTATTTTATACTTCCGTAATAAAATTTTTTATTTATATATATAATGTAATACTTGCGTGCACTTTTCATAGTATTATTTTTAAAAAATCGCAAAAAATCGCTGTCCCTCTTCCTTATCTCGAATAGTACTGATCAAAAAATTTTGAAAAATTCTAGAATATTCTCCTCAGGGTGTAGATTGAACGAAACTTATCAGGAGTGCATTACCTTTAATAATTTATCTTGTATATAAAAAAAAACAAAAATTTCAAAGTAATCAGTTTTCACTAAAGATCGGAAAAACACTTTGTTGAAAACTCATTTGGGATGTTTTAGTGATATTACTGATTATTTTATACTTCCCTAATAAAAATTTTTATTTATATATATATAATATAATAGTTGCGTACACTTTTCATAGTATTATTTTTAAAAAATCGCTGTCCCTCTTCCTTATCTCGAATAGTACTGATCAAAAAATTTTGAAAAATTCTAGAATATTCTCCTCAGGGTGTAGATTGAACGAAACTTATCACGAGTGCATTACCTTTAATAATTTATCTTGTATATAAAAAAAAACAAAAAAATTTCAAGGTCATCAGTTTTCAATAAAGATCGGAAACAAACTTGTTGAAAACTCATTTGGGGTGTGTTTTGTAAAGTCACAAATAAAAATTTTTGTTTTAAAAGCAATGAACGTACGGAACACTATTTGGGCAAGTTCAACTTGCACTAATCGTCCTGTGAAGATCCATGTTACGGAATGTCTTTCGAAAAAAGGTTTGTGGATAAAAATAAGGAGTGGATTCTTCAAGAGGATAACGACCCCAAAAATCAGAGTACAACTTGTAGCCAGTGTATTGGGGAATCCGGTAACGTTACACTAGATGTAAACCCAATCGTGAACGTGTGGTCATACGTCAAGCAGAAGCTTCATAGTAAAAAGCTATACACAATGAAGCAGTATCACGGCATATTCGGGCAATTTAGACATTTTTATTCCAAGAATACGCGGAAAATCTCGTCAAAAGTATGCCCCGAAGGTGCCAGGCGATCATCGACGTTGATGGGGACTGAACGAACAACTGAATCATTACCGTTCTAATGGCAATTCTTTACTATCGAATGATGTAAAAAACTTTTAAATAAATACATTTTTAAGAACAGTAGCTGACAAGTTCCTACTTAACCGTCTGTACTGAATTCACTGTAATTAGAATTAATAGTAATAACACAGGACCACAAAAAAAAAGTTCTGCAGTTAAAAAGTGAAATACCATACCATATGTTCTTTGGTGTGCCAAAAATGAATCTAGGTCAGAATTGGCTCATCATCCAAGGATTTTGACGTAATCTCAAAATACAACTCGAAAATGACCAAAAATACTTACAAAGAAATTAAAAATGTTAACGAGCAAATCACGTATTTTGGGGTGCCGAAATTGAATCCAAGGTTAGAATTTTGACATAACCTCAAAAATCACCTCAAAAATAGTCAAAAATACGTGTGCAAGTAAATTAAATAATTAAACGAACATACCACCATAGCTATAGGTATTTTGAGATGCTTAAACCGATTATGCCAAAAGAATTGACCAACTACTCAAGTTCTTGAAATAACCTCAAAAAGTTTAATCTCTTCATTCACAGGTTGCTAGAGTAAGGTGAGTCCTCGCGCTTCTCGCCCAGTGGATGCTTTATTAAAATGATTACCCTCGCACATCACCCTCTCGATGCTGAATAACAGTGAGTCCTCACTCCAATGGAAGAACTTTACCACTAGAATTCTAAACCTAACATAACTTAATGTAAGAACTGCACTCCAAAAACTCTAAATTTAATATAGCCTAATGTAAAAAACTTAAGAACTCTAAACTAATGCAAGAATTTTACACTAAGAACTTTACACCAATAACTCTAAACCTAACATAACCTAATAGAAGAAACTTACATCAAAAGCATTAAACAATAACCATAACATAACCTAATGCAAAAAAAACGAGCGGACCACCGTATCTATACGTATAGTGAGTCGCTGAAAGCAAATATCTCAACAGAATATTCCGTTAGGATCTTGAAATATCCTCAATTAGTCCAGTCCTTTCATTCACAGGATGCTGGATAATGGTAAGTTCCAGCACTTTTCACCTCGGGGTGCTTTATTAAAGTGAGTCCCATCGCCTCGATTAAGTGGTTACGTACACCTTGAATTTTCAAAAATTTGTTTTTTTTACGGATTTTTATTCTTATCTCTTATTAAATAACACCAATATGCATGAGAAAGAAGACATACAGTACGAAGCTGGAATGGGAGACTAGCCGTAAGTTCAATTTTTATCTACCCGAAACTCTAAATCTGGGTTTCTCGAAACTATGTTTGTACTGTCTGCAATATTACTCAGTTAATTTTTAATATTTTTTTAACTTCTTTTTTTAATCTTAATTATTATTTTTTCTACAAAATATCGAGAGTTTTTTTAAATTTTTCTAACAGATAATCTTGTATAAATAAACAGGTATATATAAAAAAAATATCTGTCTTTTAAGTGAGACACTGGTTGTCTTAAGTATCTTTTTATGCTGAATCCAAAAAAATCAAGATATCGACCGTGAGATTTTTTCAGAAAAGACAAAGTTGCCAAAAAAATCCATTTTAATAACTAAAATGTAAAACTGTACAACCATTAAAATTATGGAATAAAACTATTATTTCGGACATCTTTAAATGTTCTGAATCTACATTTATTATAAAAACTTAAAAGTATTAGGTTTTAGTGTTCATTTTTAACAAAAAAAACACGCATACACCACCTTTAACTAAGCTACGTAGCAAAATGGTGTTTAAAATAGATTTGTGCAACCATTAAATTAAAAAATTGTTTTTTAATTTTTATTAATATTGAGTAAAACACTCGCTCGCTCAGTCACTCACTCACACACCACTCACTCACACACTCACTCACTCACACACCACTCACTCACTTCTACACTCACTACTTTACTCACTTACTACCTCACCCACCCACTTACATTCCCCCATATTCACTCAATTAATCTATCCACAAAATTTACTTCTAAAACTGTCAAGGGATATACATTACACTGCATTTTGCAATCTCTTGTTCCTAAATAGTAAACGGATATTTTTTCAATACCAAACATTTTTGAATTTGAAACTTAAAAAACTACTAGAAACGGTAGTTTTTATTCGAAAAAAATTCTTGCTTAGCTGTTGCATATTTACTTAAAAAGGCATTTTACCAACCATATAGCACCTTTCTAAGTATTAAAAGCGAGTTTTTTGTTGCAACTGAACATAAAACATTATTTTTTTGTGCCAAGTTAGGATTAACAACTCCAAAAAACACTGGAAATAGTAGTTTTGTTCAATATTAATAAAAATTAATTTAGCGGTTGCACATATTTATTTTAAACAGCATTTTATTACGTAGCTTAGTTAAAGGTGGTGTATACGTGCTTTTTATTAAACATGAACACTGAAACCTAATACTTTTTTAGTTTTTATGATAAATGTAGATTCAAAACATTTAAAGATGTCGGAAATAATAATTTTATTTAATAATTTTAATGATTGTACAGTCTTACATGTTATTTACTAAAATGGATTTTTGTTAACTTTAAGTGTGTTTTTCTGAAAAAACCTCACCATGGATGTCTTTTATTATGATATTTGTGAACGCAGCATAAAAAAAATACTTAAGAACACACATTTTTTTATTTTATATACCTACTACTGTAATTAAACATACATTTTTTGGTCCAAAATTGCATACTGCAGTTCATAAATTTTTTATTTTTGAATAAAAGAAACCTCTACGACAATTTTTAACTACTACTACAAGATTAATTTTTATTTTTTTGCAGATTGGATTATTTTTTTATGAAATTATCGTGCAGATAAGGAGGCGCCATAGTTTTCTTAATTCCATTTCAGCCGATAAAAATAAAGTTAACATTGAAAACATAGTAAAAAAATTTTTCTCATAATCTCAAGTACAATAAAATATTTAATCGCCATTATTTTGTCTTATTCATTTAATAATCTTTAAAATCTTTTTTTAATATACACATAGTTTTTGCAACGCCCAGGTGTACGTAACCCCCGTAAAATTTTACTGTAAGTAAACTGAGCTTAATATTTCAAACCAATCATAATTGAAAGTTTTCTATTAACCGACACAGTATACGTAAGAAATTTTTAACAGCTGAAATAAGCTGTTTATTTATCAAACTGAATGGAATATTGGCTTCATTTAAGTTATTTAAGAGTTTCATCAGAGTAAATGCTGTCTTTGTTCTATCGTAATGTTATATGTGGTTTTTTAATAATTTACAACTCAACCGTCATTATAAATTCAAGAGTTCCCCAAGGTTCCAGTTGCGGACCTCTCTTATCTTTACTTCTTATAGATGACTTCTCTGGGGCCATTATATGTAAAAGACTTTTCTTGGTGGATAGTTTAACAACATATTGTGATAATAAAGATACTAGTAATTGTTTTATTCTTCAGCAGCAGCTATATAATAATTTACTCTTTATATTAATTGGCCGTTATTATATTATTCTTTTGAAGATAATAAATAAAAATAATTCTTTTGAAGATGTTTGCATACCAGAGAATGGTAGCCGTAAACTTCGTTGATATTCACTCGACCTTGAATTTGTATGGTGGTTTATTTTCCATTTCAGTCCACTGCATTGATTCTTATCTTGATGCAGAATTACGAGTATATTTACCTTGCACGCACTTTACTCATGTGCAGATAATTATGTAAAATTTAGCGCAATTCAACTTTTAATTCGTCTACTTTTCGCTATATACTAACTTTATTTATTCTTCTTTGGGTGGCCCACTGGAAAATTCCCGCTAAATTTTCCGCTTTTAAGAAATTTACTAAAAATTTACATTCTTATTATATTGAAAACATAAACGAAAAAGTAATAATATTCCCAGAATACATACTAATAAACAATCTCTATAATCTGTATCTAAAAACTTCAAGAGAAACACAGAAAATCTTTTTCCCTTTAAATCTTCATCACACAATGAGTTTGTTAATTTAAACATTCTAAAAAGTGGAGAATTTAAAGAAATAATCGTTGATAAAATTATAACATAACTATTTTTTTGTCGAATGTTCATTTGAGAAACACCGAATGGCAACAGAGCCAAAAGATTAGGACAATTAATTTTTGAATTAATAATTTTAAAAAGATTGCGTACCTCAAGTGACTTTCGATGTTCCAAACACATAATTTTAAAATGAAACCGCAACACAAATTAACCCTGTAATCAACGTTCTCTCTAAACGTCAAATATTTTGAGAATCTGTTTTAAATAGGTTCTAAGCTTGAATTGTAAATATTGTACACAAAATTCCAGGCAGAGGTTGCTAAATTAATATGATTAAACACATAAACGTAATAAAGTGTATAACGTATTTAATTGCCTGAAGTTTTTATTTTGCTAAATAATAAATATCAGCATGCCATAAGTACTATTTACATTATTTATTTGAACATTGAAAATAACCCCAAAGTTTTTTACAAAGCTCTCTCTTTTTTAAAAAAAAAACCACCTATATACGTCTGAACTATTCGACTATCTGAAACTATTTTCTGGACAGTATGTATGAAATATGTCGATATTAGATAACAGATAATCATACTCACTCCTACTGAATATTCTTTTGTAGGCTTCAGAACCAACCGTGTTAGAAAGATTGACCCTGTAATCAACGTTTTGTCTAAACGTCAAATATTTTGAGAATCTATTTTAAATAAGTTTTAAGCTTCAATTGTAAATATTGTACACAAAATTCCAGGCAGAGGTTGCTAAATTAATACGATTAGATACATAAACGTAACAAAGTGTATAACGTATTTAATTGCCTGAAATTTTTGCTTTGATAAATAATAAATATCAGCATGCCATGAGTACTGTTTACAACATTATTTATTTGAACATTGTAAAGAACTCCAAAGTTTTTACCAAGCTCTCTCTTTGAACAGTATGTATGAAATATGTCGATGTTAGATAACAGATCATCACACTCACTCCTACTGAATAATCTTTTGTAGGCTTCGGAGTCAACCGTGTTAGAAAGATCAGCATGTATTACATATTATTGATATAAATATTATTAATAACGGTAGTCCCAGATGACTATCTTTGAGTACACAAGGTGTAAAAGTAAAACCGTCTATTCAAGAGCCAGCAACCACAAGAACTTGTACCCTGTTCACCAGGTCAAACGATCTTCTTAACAAGTAATGATTAATTTTATCAAGAACTTTGTTAAATCGATTTAGATGAAGTCAACCTAGGTTATATTGTTCAAATTTCCGATGATAATTACTTAATAAAAAATTAGATTAAGGTCTATAGATCTAGTTGGACAAAAGCCATGACGATGTTCAGAAATTTAATTTTTGACTAAGAAAAATAATCACTTTTCAAATACTTCAAAAAATGTACAAAGTTTGGGAATAGATTGATAATTATTTGCCAACGTTCCATCGCCAAACTTAAAGACAGGAACAATTAGGTATTTTTTCCAGAATTTGGAGAAAAGGTCCGATCTTAAAGGCTGATTGAATAATAGAGGAGGCGGTAGAGTGAGACTTCCCGCCATCCACTCCAACCCCTTTTTCGTATCTCGTTTTTCTAAAATACATTTTATTTCCGAAGATTTGCTTCGCCATATGCGAAAGTTCCCACATAACTACTGTTCGATTTAGGCTGAAAAATACTTTTGAAATATTCAGCTAATAAATGCCAAACATCTTTACAATTATTAATATTTTTAACCTAATTCGAGATAACAAAATTACTTAATTACTTTGTTAATTGACCCTAAATATATTTTTGTAAAGATTTACATTTGCGTTTTTGCGATTTCGTAGTACAACTACATTTTCAAACGAGTATCTAAGACTAAAACAGATTATTAGTCTTTATGTTTATGTAGTGAAAAGATGTGGATATATTAGGTGACATAAAAGTTGGTAAAGAACAGAATTTCCGACGTCTACTTGAGTATTTAATAAATTTATATTATAGTTCTTTGAATGTCTGTAAATTTCTATAGATTCTAAGAAATTAAGTTTTGACTATGTAGGTGCGATATGGAGTATTGATAAACAATTAATATTAGGAAATGGATGGCCTGTTACTAAAAAATGTTTAGCAAAATGTGATTTTTCATTTTTTAACCTATAAGATGCATTATGTTCGGCAATTGCACTCTTAGCAATTAAGTTTATAAACTCCTGATTTATTATATTTATTAGTTGTATCTTTGACACTGAAAAATATATTGGATAATTTTTGAGCGGGTTTGAAAGCTATTCTTGTTTTTTCGGCTGTGAAAATTTGAGATAGGACCAAAATATGTCAGAAGTATGAATTTTTTCTTTCTTGGTATCCTTTTATGGCGTCAATTTAGCTGAAAGTGATTGCTCGCTTTTGTTCACGGCTTATTAGTGTATTAATTATTTTAAGTTGAAAGCCTTTATTGAATGCTATATTTATAATTGTGCCCAGTTATTTTTTTTTAAATTATTTTTACTAAGAAGCATATGAAAGGCTTTATGGATCCTAGATCTATGAGCTGCCAGTTTATGGGAGTTAGGGTGTATTGAGTCAGCTGGGATGGTGACATCTGAAAAAGGTTGGTTTACGGAAAATATCGAATTCTAATCTAGTTCCCTTCTTTGAAATTGTAACATCTAAAAAATTTCTGTTATTATCTGTTTCCTTTTCGCATCTGAATTTTAAGTTAAGGTGTACATTATTTAGATAATTTAAAGTAGAATTTAGTAGTAGAGAGTAGAGAAGCTTCTGCAACTTATAATGGAAGGAAAAATAATTGGTAGGCGAGGACCAGGGAGGCGCCGCAACTCCTGGTTGAGAAATTTACGACAGTGGACAAGCATGACATCTACTGAACAAACGGACAAATGTGATCGCCAACGTCCTTAGAAGATAAGGCACATTAAGAAGAAGGATTTAGTTCAATATCATTTCCATGGAAACATACTAAGGTGTCATCCACATATCTAAACAAAAGCGAATATTTTCTACGTGTTGAGTTTTTAAAAAATTATTTTCTAGTTCTGACCACCTCTTTGTTTGAAAAATTGATTATTAATATGGAAATAACTTTCGCTTATACAAAATTTGAAACGTGTCAATATATCTTGTTGTATTGTTATATTGATGTTTTTTTGTAACAGTTTCAATAATTTCTAAACAATCTTTATTTGGGATATTGAAGAACATATTTGTTAAAACGAATGAAACCAGACGGGCATTATTTGGGAGATATTTTTAAGTTTATTTGTGAGGTCAATAGAATTTTTTGTTTGTGTTGTATTTTGGATTGAATTGTGTTATTTCTCTAAAGATAGTATTGAGATGTGTTGCTAAATTTTTTAAGGGAGTGTTGCTGTATGATACTACTGGTCTCATTCTTTATGTATTTTTATCAAGCCGTAAAGCTTCGGTGATGAAGGATTTCAGTTCATTATTTTAAACTTTTCTCTTTTATTCACAACTAGCCGTGCCCGCGGCTCCGCTCGCGTGGACTTGATTCACCTTTATCGTCACTGTTTATTCGTTATGTTTATATTATTATATAGCTCAAGGAGCCTTAGAGGCTCATGGCTTGGTTGCATACTTGTCTCCACTTCTTTTTGTCTCCTGTTAGCTTTTCCCAGTGCGGGATTCCCATCAACTCCGGATCTTGCTTTACTGCCTGAATCCATGTAGATCGAGGTCTACCCTTGCCTTTTCTTCCAACCACTCCTCTTATTAGGGCTTGCTTTGCCTGTCTGTCTTCCTTCATCCTTGCCACGTGTCCCAACCATCCTAATCGCTGGCTTATTATAATTTGGCTTTGGCTTGGTTTCGAATATAGGCATTTTAATTCGTAGTTTGTTCTTCTTCTCCACAGTCCCTCTTCTTTCCTTCCTCCGTAGATTCTTCTCAAAGTTTTCCTTTCCCACACCTCTAACGTCTCCTTTTCTCTTGCATTCAGTTTCCACGTTTCGCATCTATATGTCACCGTGGGTCTGAAAACTGTCGTATATATTATTTATTTTGCTTTTCTTGATACATTCTTTGATTTCAATATTGGATTCATTGCCCCCAAACATCTCTGTCCTTTCGCTATTCTTTTTTGTATCTCCGTCCTTTCTTGTCCACTCTCTGTTATTGTTACTCCCAGATAATTAAATTTATCTACTTTTTCAAACATATATCTTTTCCCTAAGTTGTTTATAATATCTAAACTTTTGTTGTTTTTATTATCCTTCTTTTTAATTTCCATGTATTTTGTTTTTTTTTCCTCATTTATCTTTAGTCCTCTCATCCTTCCCCTTTCTTCTATCCTACTTATGGCTTTTTTGAGGTTCTCTTTTGCTCTTGCAATCACTGCTACATCATCCGCATAGGCCAAGCATTGGCAGGTTTGTTGGTATATCGTTCCATTTGTTTTTATTTCTGACTCCCGGATTATCTTCTCTAGTACCAAATTAAATAGACATGTCGTCACTGGTTCCCCCTGTCTTAATCCTCTTTTCACCTTAAACTTGTCTGATACTTTGCCCTTAACCCATACTCTATTTTCTGTGTCATTCAGGGTCATTCTCACCATGCGAATCAATTTACTTGGAATTTTTAGTTTTCAAGCTTCCATTATCTTGTAGAGTCCTTCTCTATTTACAGAGTCATATGCTTCTCTGAAATCCACAAAGACCAAGTGTAGTGCCAAATTTTGTTCTAAGCTATTATCTTGGATTTGCTTAATCGAAAATATCTGGTCTGTAACCGATCTATTTTTCTTGAATCCACACTGGTACTCTCCCAGGATAGACTCGGCTTTCTCTGCTAGTCTGTTTTTGATAGTCAACACTACTATCTTGTACACGACATCCAGTAAGGCTATTGGTCTATAATTAGCGCATATAGTTTTTTCTCCTTTTTTGTATATTGGACAAATGAGCGACTCTCTCCAGCTCACTGGCATCTTTTCTGTTTCCCATATTTCTTGCACCAACCGGCATATTTCATTTTCCAGATCTACTCCTCCAGCTTTTATCAGTTCTACAATTTCCACCCGGGGCCTTATTTTTTTTGGGTTCTGAGTATTTCTCTTATTTCTTCTTTGCAGGGTTTATTTGTCTCCTCCTGCCCTTCAGTTAATTTTGCTTCCTATTTCTCATTCAACTCATTTTCAGCTCCATTTAGTGTTTCTTTAAAGTATTCCCCCCATTTATTCAGTCTTTCTGCGAAGCTTACTGCTATACTTCCATCTTTTTTCCTACATATTAGCATTTTGTCTCTGTTTATTCCCTTTGTATTTTATAAAAAAAAAAAACACGTAAATCTGATAAGTGGTTCTTGAGTGCTAAGCGCAGTAATGGATAGGCAGACAGACAGAGAGACGTTACGTTTTATATATATTATAGATTTTTTTTGACATATATTAAATTAAGAATTAAAAAAAAATCACGTAAATCGGATAAATGGTTCTCGAATGATAAGCACACTAACGGACAGACAGACAGATAGAGAGACGTTGTGTTTTATATATATTATATAGATTATTATTATTATTATTATATAACCCGGCCAGAGAACATATGTATGAATTTAAAAAATCACGTAAATCGGATAAGTGGTTCACGAGGGATAAGCGCATTAACGGACAGACAGATAGACAGAGAGACGTTGCATTTTACATATATTTTAGATATAGATTATTATTATTACTATATAACCTGGCCAAAGAATATATGTATGAATTTAAAAAAAGACACGTAAATCGGATAAGTGGTTCTCGCCTGATAAACGCACTAATGGACAGACAGACAGACAGAGAGACATTGCATTTTATATATTATAGATTACAAATATTCTCCGCTACATAATATTGTTCCAAATTTAATAGTTTAGGCTGTGTACTGCAAAGGAACGCGTTAGCGGCAAACTTTTTTCCGACTTCATTCACTATTATCGTCACTGCTCATTCCCTATGCTACCTATCGTAATAAAATATAGCCTATAACCTGGCCAGAGAACATATGTATGTTTTGAAAAAAAAAGTACGTAAATCGGATAAGTGGTTCTCCAGTGATAAGCGCACTAACGGACAGACAGACAGATAGACAGACAGACAGAGAGACGTTGCATTTTATATATATTATAGATGCTCAGAGTTTCATTTAACAGGATCTTGAGATGTTTTTGAATTTTATCAGTTGGATCTTTTCTTAGTCCTAGCAACACATCTTAACACCATCTATAAAGAAATAACACAATTCAATCCAAAATACATACAAAAAATTCTATTGACCTCACAAATAAACTTAAATCCCAAATAATGCCTAAATTCTACTTTAAATTATCTAAATAATATACACCTCAATATTCGAAAATTCACATTGGAAAAGAAAACAGATAATAAAACAAATTTCTTAGATTTTACAATTTCAAAAAAGGCAAATAGATTAGAATTCGCTATTTTCCGTAAACCAACCTTTTCAGATGTCACCATCCCAGGTGAGTAAATACACCCTAATTCCCATAAAGCAGCTGATAGATATATGTTCTATAGAGCCTTTCATATACCTCTTAGTAAAAATAATTTAAATATAGAACTGGTTACAATCAAAAATATGGCACTCAATAAGGGCTTCCAACCTAAAGTAATTAATACTCTAATAAGCCGTAAACAAAAGCAAATCACTTTCAACTTAATTTACCCCATAAACGTATACCAAGAAAGAAAAACATTCATACCTCTGACATATTTTGGTCCTACCTCGAATAAAATATCTCACGTACTCACAGACGGAAAAAGCAAGAGTAGCTTTGAAACCCCGCACAAAAATTATCCAATATATTTTTCAGTGCCAAAGATAAAACTAATAAACATAATAAATCAGGAGTTTGTAAACTTAATTGTCAAGAGTGCAATAACTGTTACAGGGCGGAACGTCAAAATAAGATTCGCAGAACTTAATGCCTCTTATAGGTTAAAAAATGAAAAATCATACTTTGCTACGCATTTTTTAGAAACAACCCATCCATTTCCCAATGTTAATTGTTTATCAGAACTCCATACGGCACCTAAAGAGTCAAGACTTAATTTCTTAGAATCTATAGAAATTTACAAACATTCACAGAACTATAATATGATATAACTTTACTAAATAGTCAAGTTGACGTCGAAAATTCCGTCCTTTACTAACTTATGTAGCACCTAATGACCCACATCTTTTCATTATAAAAACATAAATACCAAAAATCTGTTTTAGTCTTAGTTAAGCGTGTACTACGAAATCGCGATAACGCATTTGTAAATCTTTACAAAAATATATTTAGTGTCAGTTTACAAAGTAATTAAGTAATTTTATTGTTAAAATGTAGTGTCACACATTAACGACACAATCTGTTCTAATATGAGCAATAATTTTATTACTTCACCACAATCTTTGATAATATGACGTTTCTTTTTAAATAAAAACAAATATTTCTTATAAATCACCTCGGTATACACTAAAATTCATCGAGATGATAATTTAAAAGGATAGATATTTAAAAGGCAGAATAAATTGAAAATCTTCAAGTTTATCAATCTCAATTGATTTTAAAGAGAGTAAATATCGAAAAGATAAAACAGGTCAAGGGAAACTTTATAGAATGTTCTTTAATTCTTTGCAACAAATAAATGTATAAGTAATACTCAAATATTAAATAATAACTGAAAAAAAAAGCTCCTTAGTTTCAACGTGCGAAGGAAAAGAAAAATTAGTAAAAGTTTTTACCGACCAAAATTTATTAAGGATATAAGATGTCTTTATTTATAATAATTTTTATCGAGATATGCTTATTCCAAGATTTTCTCGCAACTCTCTTGCTCTATATTTTAATTTTGGTTTATTTTTCAGAAATTATGATCATTGATGTTACGTCATCTTTATTATATTTTTTAACTATTATGTTAATAATGAAATTAACATTTAAAAACAGAAAAACGCAAAAGAAGAGAACTAGAGTTTTTTTTTATAAAACTACAACGTCATGCAATATTTGTTAAAAATTTCGTTAAAGCTGAGGTTTCGACTCGTTATTGAAGCTTGTTGGAGCGTAAAAGGTATTGATCGGTTAGGGTTCTTAATATATGTTCCATTCATCTCTTTGCCTTGTTCGATGTCCACTTTGTTGTTGAAATTTTGGTGCATCAGTTGACCATAATCTGTTATTTTTTTGTTACCATCGGGGACTGAGTTATGTTACCCAGACTGTCTTATCTTTATTTTTATTTTTATAAATTTTCAGATCAGTGCATAATGTGGTGAGAATTATTATCGGTAAATTTAGGGCTATATTTCAAAGTACGTCAGTAATATAAGGCTCATATATACAAAATGTCTTATATTAAATCTGTGTTATATCGCTGACTAGCTTATTATTGGAGCTGCAATGTCATCTATTTATCAAAATAGTATTTTTTCACTGACTAAATTAACACAAAGGAAATAATAATTCTTCACTGTTTTTTCAAAATTTTTAACATTGCGTAGCTCTATCAGAGATTAAAGAACTATATTATTAACTGAATGTAAAGCTAGGTAACCAAACAGTGTACTACAGGGGGCCGCAAAATTATCCCCGAGAGAACTGCAATAACAGAGGGATTTTTATTTTTTGTTGAATATCAGCTATTTGGGTTTTAAGTCTATGAAACATAAAGTAATTCTTTAGTTTTCAAGTCTGTGAAACATAATGTAATTATTTAGTCTATGGTTCTATCCATTCTTCCAATGGACAGAACATAGAGCTGAACAGATCTGACTTGTATCTTTTAATTAATAAATTGCTAATAATGCCTGGATCTGACAGTCATATTACATCAATTTAAATTATTTCACTTCTTTTTCTGGTAAACTCGTAAGTATAGGGCAAGCTTTTCTATAATATATTTTTTTATTTTATTTTGCAAAATTTCTGTTATTTCTTTTTAATTTTGTTAGGTACTTTGTTTCCATCGAACATCACATCATTAACTTTAAATTTAAAATTATTTCTTGATGCAATTCTAAAACGTCCTGAAAATTTTACTCTATATTTATGACAGTGTTTTTAAGGAATATAAAATCCTGAATAAAATTAACGAATATTGAATTTTGATGTGACATTTCAAACGCAAATTAAAAAATTTTAGTCGACTTTATAAGTTCTGCTTTTTACATCAAAAAGCCGTCGTTCTTCTTTTACTGTATTATTCCCTAAAAAGGTTTATCGTTCACTGGTCTAATTTGATAATTAGGTATTTAAATTGAACAGGACACCAGTAAGTCAACTAAAGTTACGATGCTCTAAAATGTAAAAAAATTATTATCTCTGCTTAAAACTTATAGCTGTTAATCTTTCAAACAGAATCACAATGGTCAGCCTGTTAAAAAATATATTTTCCTTCATATATATATATATATATATATATATATATATATATATATATATATGTATATATATATATATATATATATATATATATATATATATATATATATATATATATATATATATATATGAATTGCTGGACGAATACATTTATGTTATATGTGGAATAAAATTTACCGAATAGTTAAGATTTTTGCTTTTCTCCCTTCTGACCTAACCTAATTAATATTAAATATATTATTTTTTGTTCCAGGGCCTCTGCTGTGCTATTCTATTCTGCTTTGCAAATCACGATGTTCATCAAACAATGAAAAGAAGTTTTCAAAGAAATATCCGCCGTCAAAGCACCAGATGGAGCAACTACCACACGGCGGATAGTAACGCTGGTGTTTTCATGCTTAATGGAAATGCCCAAAATGGCAACACAGTCCCATTGCTCTCTCTCCATCGTAAATCTACACAATCATCTGTAAGACTGTAAGAGGTAGGTTTTAAAACAAAGAAGAAGGCCTAGTAATGAACTAAAAAATCTATATTATTCCTTTCTTCCTCTCCATCAGTCTCTTTCTCTCCCCCCTAACATATATCATAGACAACTTGGAAAACAACCTTTAAGTTTTCCCAGCCATTACTTCGCGCTGATATCATACTAACGATGTATCGTCATCATTGGTACAGGGTCATACTTCCGCTATCGCTTCCTCACCTGAAGCGTAATGAAACATCGTGAGCGAGTCAGATCGACCACTAGCAATCAAGACCAAAAGCGAGACAGAAGACCAGCCAGAGGAGAAAACTAGATACCTGACAGAAGTGAGCAGCCTCGGCCAAGGTTTTTGCCTGAACTCAAACCGTCGCACTATAAGGATACTGTGACTACACGATTCCCGACTACTTTCCCTAAATTCACACTTAATGTCAACCTTCTTCATTTTCCGTCTATTGCCTGTTCTTCAGAGTTTCGGGTCAATATCAGAACTATATAGTGTTACCGTTCACCATTTTTAGTTGGAATCTACCGTCGCCAATTATGTTCTCGTTTACCGTCGTGAGTAAGTATGACCGCCTACCGTTAGCGTTACCGTTAAACATCGTTAGTGAGAGTTATCGTTCACCGTCGCTTAATGTTGTTACCGTTTACCGCCGTTCTTTGGCTTTGCCGCTTATTATGATTAACGAGACCCTTTAACGTTTGCCGTTAAGGTTGCCGTTCATTTTACTATCTGTGATACGAACAGTTTGATTCCTAACTACTTATACACCTATAAGGGAAATACCCCCTCTATTTCACTCAGTGTTACTGCTTTTATCTAGAGTTGTTGGGCATAAAATTGTAATATAACATAGTAGATAGTTCCTGTGTTTTGAATTTACTTTTTTATTTCTTTGTCCCGTTTACTTCTCAGGGAATGTTTATAGTAAGTAACCAACAATTAGTAGCATAATAATTTTTACTTTAAAAATGTAAATATAATAAAGAGCCCAAAGCGTAGTGCAATAGAATATTATTATTAATTTACCTTTTTTTAGTTTACTTTCTTATTACACTTAAAATAGATTGAATGAAAATGAAATTAGATTACTACCAGTGTATTAAGTTTGATAATTTATTTGGTATTAAAAAAAACTGATTGACTTGACAATATGATGGCAATTTCTTTCGCGGAAAGTTTTGAATTTAACCGGGACTAAGAGCTACAGCAGTAATATACTTTTCAGTAGATTACTGCTTTAAGTATTTGGCCCATCACAGATAAAATAAATTTCCATGATCACTGATGACCAACGGATAGGTACTGAGACAAAATAATTTTATTTTATTTGTTCAAAAATAGATCTTCAGGTAGTAAATATTTGGTTTAAAATTTTACGATAAAAATGTCTCTCTTTTTATATCCTCTTGGTAATTCTTATATTGAAGATGAATGTGCAACTGAATTTTATAGAATCCTTCAACAATCACGGTACGAAACATTAGTTCTACAAATCGGACTTCCACCTGGCCGGTTTTTTAATTTGTAATTTGTAAGTGACTTTATTACTATTTATATCTAATTAAAATTTAACCTTTCAGAGGTATTCAAGAAAATATGGTCTAATTATATGAACCATGAACTTTCGCTTCAAAATTTCGCAACAAATCATATAATATTTCTCAATTCGTGTCCAATTTTGGACAATAAATTCTAAGAGCATCTTGGCCCTGTAATTACCCAACTAGTTTACATATTTAACTTACCCACGCTGATACGGGAAAATCTAAGTCAAAACGTCAATAGTTATTTACTTAAAAATGATTTATATCGGCATCAGCAGTCACACTCTTAAAAATATGATACGACAATATTTTCATACAGAATTTAAAATTCAGAATAAACAAGACGTGTTATCCAGAAAATACTTCTAAATATGGATTGAAGCTTAAATTTATCGGTTTTTCATAAATTTTAAGTTAAGAACGATGGTTAAACATGGGTTCTTATTACAGGACGATTTTCATCTGGATTTATGTAATGTGATGGAATTTATTGTTTTACAGTGCTGTCACTCTAGGGAAGGGGAGTGAAAACAGCATATATATTTATATCTATATATATATATATATATATATATATATATATATATATATATATATATATATATAAATTTAATATTTCTGAACCATTTTTTTATAAGATTTTTTGGTTTATTTGCTTAAAGGAAACATCACCTTGACGTTTCGCCTTGACGTTTTGGGCATTTTCAAAAGAATTTTTGAAGAATAAAAGTATAACAAAAAAATTCTTTTAAAAATGCCCTAAACGTCAGAGCGAAACGTCAAGGTGGTATTTCTTTTAAGCAACCGAACCAAAAAATTCCAAGAAATAAAAATTAAAATATATAAAGTTTTTATATATATATATATATATATATATATATATAGGATTTTCCATTAGGGATGTCCGACTTTTGACAGCTAATAGCAGCCATGTTGGTTGGCAGATGTTTCACTCTGATGTCAGTTGTATTTAGTAAGGTTTGCCATTCAATCACGAATCGTTTCACGTTAAAAGAACGCTTGGAAATTGTCCAAAATTACTCCTAAATAACTCGATGCTGCAGGAATATTCTTCCCAGAATTTGACGAAATGGACGCAGATTACTTATAATTTCAGAATGGCCAAACATAGCTTTATTGCACGCCAAGTTCGGTGAGTCATTAATTTCACGAAATGGCCCTACCGCTTGGCCGCCGAGATCGTGCGATTTAACGCCTTTGGACGATTTTCTTTGGGGCCACGTTAAATCACAAATTTACATCAATAAACCAGCAACTCTTGATGCACTTGAAGCCAACATTCGTCTTGCCATAGCCGGCGTAAGGCCGAAAATGCTGACCCGAGTTATGGGAAATTGGTGTAAGCGGATTCGTATCTGCAAAAAAAGCAGAGGTGGCTATTTGAGCGATATCTTGTTTAAATCTTAAATGACATAAAATTTTTGTTTTTTAAATTTTAAATTTAGGACGCTCTTAATGGAAAACCCATTATATATATATATATATATATATATATATATATATATATATATATATATACATATATATATATATATATATATATATATATATATATATATATATATATATATATATATATATATATATATATATATATATATATATGTATATAGTGCCTTTTGACAAATATCAAAGGTAATATAATTTGTGTCGAATCATAGTTAGCGTTGAAAACTGAGATTTGACAGTAGTAAACGTGCAAAACTGTTAAAATTCGTTTGTTCAGATTTAATTTAGAGCGCCTTGAAGACAAGTGCAATTTTGACAAAAGTTGAGCAAGATCAGGTATGTAAGTAGCCATGACATCACCAACCAACTAAACATCCATCACCAAATAGTTTTGAATCATTTGGAAAAAAAACTGACTACAAAAAGAAGCTCGATGTTTGGATGTCACATGATTTGACGCTAATCAATTTACTCGATCGAATTTCCATCTACGAATCTCAGAAACATAAGTTCAACTTCTTTAGAAAGCACTGAGATATTTGTTCATCGATATTACGACAAAAAATCCTCAACAATTCTAATTCTTACCAACGCGTCCTTCTAATCTGGAACCATCCTGAATGAGTCTCGGCTCCATCGAAACTTTGAATTAAAGTTTTACGTCAAAATAAAATAGTTGTCACACACATGAGGTATTAATAGAAGCACTACGATGTGCACGATTACTGGGAGCTGGATTATCTGAAATCAAAATTTCCAAAGAAATTAGTTTAGTAGAAAATCAATCTTGCCTTTGAACGAAGGAATTTTGATTTTATCAAGAACTTTATTTTTAATTAGCAAAAATGTAAAACGCGGTAACGTCATTTTTTTCGCCTTTTTATTTAAACTAATGCCATTAGACATTTTTTTTAAATCCTTCGTTCAAAGACAAAATTGATCCTCTATTAAACTAATTTCTTTGAAAATTTTGATTTCAGATGATCCAGCTCCTAGTAATCGTACACGCCGCAACTTATTTATATTGTTCTAAGTTTATAAACAAATTTTTCATAAATAAATAAAATCTATCTGTGTCATTGATATCGTATATGAAGGCATGGACGAAAATAATCTAACCGCTAGCCACACGTTCTAATTTATCAGGATGACCCTAATAAATGAGTGCAGGCAAATATAACCAAAATCGTGTAAGTCAGAAGATTTTTTTTTTAATCTTTATACCTCTCCCGTCTATTCAAAGGTCTTGCTTTATGCCAAGTGGTTTTATCGGTCTTTTGTTCTTGGTGTGCTTTCCTCTTGATCACAGCCGAAAATTAACGAGCTATTACGAATTAAATCGTTCATTTACAACAATTAAATATTAAGTGAAAAATCAAGAGGTACTGAAAATATTCATCCACTCAAGAAATTTCTTCTTTTTGAGTTATTCTATCTACTGACCGCAGAAGAAGATAAATTAAATATTTTTGTTTATCAGTCGTTACTTAAATTAAACTTCAGAGTAAAAAATCACTCGATTACATTATTGTGAAAGTCACTCAATTATAAAAAGTAGTCGGATTTTCTCACCATATATATTTTTAGGCAGCCAGCAAGCTCAAAACGACCGGTTTGATCTTCGGTCGTAATTTATGTTAAAATATCCACTCGAAACGACAGAATATTGCTTGTGATCCAATGCTCTTAACCAAACAAGAAATTTTCATTTGTTATTCGGAAATAAAAGCATATATATATATATATATATATATATATATATATATATATATATATATATATATACATGTATATATATATATATATATATATATATATATATATATATATATATATATATATATATATATATATATATATAGATAGATAATGTTTTTATTTATTCCTTGTAAATTACAAATTACAAAGCTCCATATAGGAGCGTGGAACAATGTCAAAAGTTCTTAAACTAAGAAATATTGTATTTTATCAAATATTCTAGTTACACACATAAAAAATAGCCGAGATTCATCAGCAAAGAACTCCTCCAAACTATAAAATGCTTTACGGACTAAATAATTCTTAATTACTAGTTTCAGCAAGTTCGTTCTTAAAATTCTAACATGATTGGGAAAAACTATTGTACAATCTTAGAATACAAAAATGTACATTCTTTTGTATATAGGAATATTTACTTTTGTTTGGTTTTAAATCATTTTTTAACCTAGTGTTATGTTCATGCACTCTTATGCTTTCTTGAAATAGGTCTTTATTACTATGAACAAATAACACTGCTTCATATATATATAAACTTATTACAGGAAAAAATCCGTTTTGAAATGAATACGTTTTTACAACTATCTCTTGCCTTTATTATGTCTTAGACACTTTTTCTGCAAAACCAAAATTCTGTTTATTTCACAGGAATTTCCCCAAAAGATGATTCCATATCTCATACGCGAATGAATGTAGGCGTAATAAGAAGACAGTGCTGCGTCTTCACCAACATAATCTAAAATGACTCTTAGCGCGTAACAATACTTAGCCATATTATTGGCCAAAGCACTGACATGACACTTCCAGTCAAGTCTCCTGTCCACAATCACTCCAAGAAATAAAATCTCATCTCCCGAAACTACATCAATGTTGTCATATGTTACTGTTACACGTTCATTACTTCTGTTAGAAAATAGAATCATCTGTGTTTTTGAGATATTTAAAAGTAGATCATTCGAAGTAAAATATTGCCTTAATAGGTTTAGAGTATTAACCATTTTTTGAAGTAAGAGATGTTTATTATCCTCTTTAAAGATCAGAGTAGTATCATCGGCATACAGCACTATATAGTCATGCGACACTTTAGGCAATTCATTAGTATACAGTATATATAACAGGGGTCCTAAAATTGAACCTTGAGGTACACCCCTTTTTATTATGACCTTCTCAGAGCAAGCAAGCTTTCCACAAGGGTCTGTTTCAATAACACATTGTGTTCTGTTTTTTAAATATGATTTTATGAGCTGAAGAGCTACACCTCTAATTCCATACTTCTCTAGTTTTAAGCAAAGTATTGAGTGATTTACCGAGTCAAATGCTTTTGACAAATCGAGAAGCATGGCCACAGTCACCCTATCATCATTTAAAGAATTAAGAATCTCTGACATGGCTTGATAAATAGCTCTAATAGTAGATTTATGTCGACTGAAGCCATTCTGCTGATCAGCCAGGACATTGCCTCGCTCAAGGAAGGATATCAATCTGGAGTATAATATTTTTTCAAAAATTTTGCTCACATTTGACAGCAGTGATACCGGCCTATAATTTTTTTCTTCAGCTCGGTTACCTTTTTTATATATTGCTTTTATATGTGCAAGCTTTAATTGGTATGGGAAGACTCCTGTCGAGAACATAACATTAATAATATGTTCCAAAGGTATAGATATAATATCTGCCGTCTCCTTCAGCAGCGAAACAGGCACCTGGTCCTCTCCTACGGATTTTTTGTTTTTCAATTTTTTATGCATCTACAGACATCTTCGGTGCTAGTTGGTTCTAAGAATATCGTTCGCTGACACCCTTCTATAGGGAATGAGTCAACTGTCCCACTACCATCAACATGTGGACAAGAATTAATGAAGTAATGGTTTTAAAGCATTCAATGCTGTCACTGAATCCCCATATTTCTGCGCAAAAGTGTCGATTATTGAATTTTTTTGAGAATTTTCAGATATATTCCTTACCAATGACCAGGTTGCCCTAGTTTTATTATCAGAATTCAAAATAAATTCAGTATTTGATTTTCTTTTAGCTTCCAATATAACTTTCTTTAAAATTTTATCGTATCTCTTGAATTCATCGTTAGATATTTTACCTTTCTTTTTCTCAGAGTATAGTTTCCTTTTATTTTTAGATGAAATTTTTATACCTTTAGTTATCCAACCATCATGAAGTTTTTTACAATTATATTTTTTTGTTGGAAAAATTACATTCATTAGACATTTTATTATATTTATAAATGTATTATAGCATACATTGACGTCATTGCACTCCAGTATGGGGCTCCAGTCAACAGTCTGCAGCTCCTGCCTAAACAGAAGTAATCTTTTTCTTGAAAATATTCTTTTTTTAATATACTTGTAATCTAAAGTTTCAACCTGCTTTGAGTGAAATGAAATAAGCTGCGCATGATGATCCGAGAGAGCATTTTCAATCACAGCAGCACTAAAACCATCAATATTTACAAAAATATTATCTATAAGTGTGGATGAGTTCTTTGCCTCCCTTGTCGGTGCAAAAATAGCCTGCCTCAAATTATAACCCGACAATAGATCCATAAATAGGTCATTCTTAATCGTTCTTACTAACAAGTTTAAATTAAAATCTTCGGCCAATACAAGTTTAAATTTAACATACTTTACCCTAATATAATCTAATATTTCTTCCAATTTGTCTATAAATGTCTCAAACGACCCCAATCCTCTCCTATATACACAAACAACTAGTAACCTTAAGTCTTTGTCTACGACACCAGCACATTCTATAGACCCCTCAACACTACTTTGCACAATATTCTTGTCTTCTTCAAAATGGAGGTCTTCCCTTTCAAAGATACATGCACCTCCATGCTTCATGCTAGGTCTTGCAAAAGAAGATCCGAGTTTATACCCTTGAATCCTTATAAAAGTTTCTTCTTCTTTTTCCATCCAGTGCTCCGACAGACAAATTAGATCAGGTTTTTTATTCATGCTTTCTATATACATTTGCATTTCCAAAGTCTTTGTTCGTATACACTGTATATTTTGATGTAGGATAGTGATTTCTCTTAAAGACCCAGTGGTATCTGCATAAATTTTCTCCCCCCCGCTTACCTTAAATGATTGCTATTTTTGAACTTCCACATAATTGATTCTGGCTCTCTCACCTTTGACCCAGTGCAGGTATGTGGGACAATCCATACTAAAGGCAGAATGCTTTACATCCAATCCCAGCTTATACTTCTCATTACTAGATTTGCAGTTCGCACATTGCAGGAAATCACTATTACAATTTCTAGTTTCATGATTTTCGTTTGAGCATCTTCCACACACTTTTCCTTGCTTACATTCCTTTGCCAAATGCTTAAATCCGTAGCAGTTATAACACCTCATAATATTAACGTATTCGTAGCATCGGCATGCATCATACCCTATATAAAGTCTTCCCTCAGCTTTGTCCATCACATTATGAAATGTTTTTGTGTCACATTCCACTATTGCCATATATTTGTTTACCATTTTTTTAACAACTTTTACTAAAAAGTTGCTTTCCTCACTTACAATTCCTTGATTTTGTCTTCGTAAATTATTAATTAGTTCATCATGTGTATATTCTTTACCGATTCCCACAATTTTTATACATGGTCTCTTTTTGCTTGGCACACTGATAGAGTAGTTTTCACCTACTTCATGCTCAATATTTGACTTTAGTTTTTGTGCTTCCTCATCATTTCTGCAACATATTACCATTGCTCCTTCCTTGGCACTCCTCATTGATCGGATCCCTACTCCCAAATTTACCGGATCCACATGCTGATGAAGGGTTTGTTCCGTATTCCTACTTTCGCCCACCTTTTTTGGCTTTACAATTATAACTCCCTCTCTTAGAGCATTAGCATAAGTTTTGGTTTCCATTTGCATGCCATCTCTATTTTTTAGTGGGTCATCCTGGATACTCGCAGTTATTTTGGTTTTTATATCTTCTAAAGCCTTAAAGCACTGTTCAGAACGTTTTTCGGCCGCTTCAGCACTCTTTTTTATATTAATTAAATTATCCATCAATTTCAAATTATGTTTAACAACTTGAATACATTCATCACAGTACCAAATTAAGTTTTCCATATCGTTCACGAGTTTTGAAGCAGCATCCTTTATTCTAACACATACACTGTGAAATTTGTTTTCACAAAAACCACAAGTTACTGTCTTACTGTTAACAACAAAATTATCGGAGCATATCACACAATCCATCTTCGACAACTTCAATTATTCCTTTTCGTGCAGTTTGTCTCTTTCACATTAAAGTGGCAAAAAAGACCAGCATATACTTTAGCCTTTTTAATATTGTAAATATTTTCCATTAATTATACTTGAAGAACCCTACACACACAATTTTCACTGCTAAGAATAGTCTTAGGACTTTTCCCCAACACAACTTCATCCACTGTAACACTTCCTAATAAATTAATTCAACTTAAAACACTATTATTGAGCAAGATCGACCACCGTGTTATGAAAAGCCACCTATTTGGATGGATACACATTGCACACACATCTACTATAGATATGTATATATATATATATATATATATATATATATATATATATATATATATATATATATATATATATATACATGTATATATATATAAATACATATATATATATATATATATATATATATATATATATATATATATATATATATATATATGTATATATATATATATATATATATATATATATATATACATGTATATATGTATATATATATATATATATATATATATATATATATTTATTTATTTATATAATTAATTTTTATTTTTTCAGATTTAAACATGTTTTTTTTAATTTCCAGTAGGGTTATTCTGCTAATTTCATAACCGACTATAAACTTTGTTTTAGGATAAACTGTAGTAATAAGCTTTATAAATATGATACGAGGTGCTATCCAAAAGTTCAAGGAATCTGCGCTAGGTGAGTCATCTGCAGTCGTGTATGAGTCAGTCTGCCGAACGACGCTCTTGTGGAAACATGTATGTATAGCCGCGAGCGGACTGTTTGTTTACGATAGTGTTTTGAACATTCTGCGATTTTCGTGATGGCTTCGGCAGAAAAGCAGAAAGTTTACATCAGGTTTCTTTTTAAACTTGGCAAAGTAGCGACTGGAACTAATCAAATGTTGGTCCAAGCTTTTGGTGATGCAGCTTTAAGAAACCTTCGAGTGGTTTGAATGTTTTTAGGAAGGCAGTAAGTCTGTTGAACATAATGAGCGTTTTTCGACATTCGCGGAATTATCCATCAGGAGTTTATCCCACCTGATCAAACCGTCAACAGTGTTTAGAGCGGTTGAGGGAAAATTTTAAGCGTAAACGACCGGAGATGTGAAGAAACAGAGACTGGTTCGTATATCTCGACAATTCATCCGCTCACATTGCCATAGTGATGAGGTAGTTTTTGACCAAAAGCAACATACCTTTTGCTCCCCATTCATCATACTCATTGGACCTAGCACCGCAACACTATTCTATATTTCAAGCTTAAGGGACGTCAATTTAACACCCTAGAAGTAAATTCGAGCAGAATTGTATGAGGTCTTAAAGGCATTTACTTTTACCGACTTTAAAGAATGCTTTTATTCATGGGAGAAACTTTGGCAACGCAGTATTGACGCGAAGGGTGAAGTGGTGTACTTTGAAGAAGACAATTAAGTATTTTCCTTTTTACAATTTCTAGAACTTTGGATGGCATTCGTATACTAAAATCTTACAGGTTTTATAATTAAACTTCCGTCTGTCACACCCAATTTTTTCCAAAACTATTTGTCATAGAAAGTTGAAATTTGGCACAAATATAGGAATTAGCTGCTCAATCAGAACCGTGTAGTTTTGAAAGTTAAATTTTGACTTAAGAGGTTAGTTTTAAGGGATAAAAGGGGGAGTGAAAAAAAATTATCTGGTCATCGAGTGAGGTGTCAAATGAAGGCTTGTGAAAACGTGAGTTCAAAAGTATATATGATATCATACTTGCACATTCTTTTTTTTGTATTATTTTCAAAAAATGGCCAAAAATCTCTGTTCCCCCTCAAAAAATACTGATCAAAAATTTTGAAAAAAATTCTGGAATAGTCTAAAGTGTAGATCGAGGAAACAGTATCATGAGTGCATTAAGTTTAATAATTTTTCTGGTATAAAAAACCTATGTGGCATGACAGAATGGTGAAGGTTTGGAAAGTTGGGAATTCAACCGGGATTAAGAGCTACGAAATATCGATATATCTTCGGTGCAAGCAGTAATATCATGATGACTGGTGACCAACGGATAGGTACCAATGACAAAATAGTTTTGTTTTATTTGTTTATAATTAAACAAATATTTAGGTAACACATATTTATTTTAAACTTTTACTACTAAATTCTAGATTGAGCTACATCCATTTATTGGCTATTAGGTAGCTAAGTTTTATTTTAAAGGTAATCACGCTACAAAAATTGCACTTGATCGGTTTTATGTCTAACAAATTTATTAGTTCCATGGGATGTTAACTAAACATTAAGCATATAAACTATGTGAATGCCCCATTGCTTTAAAACATTTTTCGATTTAGTAACTAAACTGGGATATTTATCTAGCTGAAATAATGGCAAATGAGGTCATCCGGATTTTTCCATTACTTTCTTTACTTATTCATCTCTTGTTTATTCCATCATCCTTCTGCTATTTTCTTCCTTCAGAAAAGGGCAGTTTAGTAAACATCAAACACAAAAACATACAATTCCGGAAAAGGTCCTTTATGTTCGTTATAGTTACATGCATTAAAACCAACAAATAGACGAGACGAGGAGAAATTGGAAAGTTGTCGAAATGAGATAGTAGCCAGTTAAAATGTTGATATAAAATTTGTAAGGTTAGGCCAATGAGATTAAAAACCCCAGTTCTTGTTACTAATGTTTCTTCTTCAAGGCTGTACAGAATTAAATAAAAAGCCAGAGATAAAGACACACAAATGTCGTGTGCCTCTTATGACTTTATTGTTTATTTTATTAGTGTTCCGTAGGGAACATTTATGGGATCATTTCTGTGTCCATCTGTCACACTCGATTTTCTCCGAAACTATTTGACGTAGAAACTTAAAATTTGGCACTAATATAGGAATTGATAGCCCAATTAGAGCCGTGTAGTTTTGGAAGTTAAGTTTTGAGTTAAGGGTTTACTGTTCGGTAGTGAAATCAGAAGTTAAAAAAATTTTTTTAAAAATATATGTAATGTGATACTTGCGCACACTTTTCTTTGTATTATTTTAAAAAAATGGCCGAAAAACTCTGTCCACCCACCTTATCTCGAAAAGTACTGATCAAAAAATTTTGAAAAAACTCTGGAATATTCTCCATAAGGTGTAGATTGAACGAAAATTATCACTAGTGTTATCTGGTATATAAAAAACAAAAATTTCGTGTTCGGTCAATATGTACTAACGGTATTAACATATGGCACTGAAACGTGGGCTTTAAATAAAAGTATAATATATGGAGGAAAACTGTTAAATATTAGACTCCAATATCATATTCCCAACATCGCGATACGAAGAAGATCAAAAGTGACAGATGTAATACAACGAATATGTACACTAAGGTGGAATTGAGAGGATCACATCGCAAGGATGAATAATAACAGATGGGCACACCGTATGGTTGAATGAAGGTCTACAGAACATTAAAGATGCAGTGGTAGACCACAGACAGGACGACATAAAATGATTAGCGGGACACGAATGCAAGAAGCAAGAAACAGAGCTCACTGGAGACAACGGCTGGAATAAGCTAATGATAATGATACATACTATATCTGGGGGCACGGCAGTGCGCCCGCCAAGTCGAGCAGAAAGCACAGCCGTACCATCCTTTTCTCGAAGCCACTCACGGCACTTTCGACCCCCCTGTAACGTCGTTGTGGATAAAGCTAGAAGTCTGAATTTTCAGTAACCTAGGGCACATACTATACTAGCTATATTCCAGTCGAAGTTCTTTAATTTTGTCACTGACACACTCACCGATCATTAAAATTCTAAGGTACTTCTAGCAGACATACAAACTTCAAATTTTGAATTTCGTTAGTGTTTAGCCTCTAAAGGAAGGAAAAACTGAAACATCCCGAAATTTCAGTCCCGTTTTCTAAATGGTACAGTCACTTAAGCCAAAAAAGAGGGCCGACCTCGGAATGAGAGATAATAAACTGTAAACTTGTATAAACCTTTATTTTGGCATGCTAAAAGTTGTCTCAAAAGTCTCATAAAATCTCGTGTCTACGTCTTAAGATATTCAAGGTCAAAAGTCACAAAAATCGGTTTCTCGCAAATATCTCTCTTCCTATGGTTTCAATGATATTTGCATTTATTATGAAAATTATAGAGCATAAAATTTTCTACAAATTTTGTTCTAAACATTTTTTATACGCTTAACCGTTTTTGAGATAGAGCGCAGAAAGCGCCCAGCGCTCAGCCATACATAGCATAATGCAAGGTCAACCGTGAGTCCCGGTAAATAATACGTTTTATAAAGTTAATTAATCACTAAAAAATCCATAATTATAAATAATTTGTATTATTTATTAATTAATATATTATATTTAATAATATTTTTCATTTATCAAATATATTCGTTTAATAATACTTACCTACTTCGTGTTGTTAAGTGAAATACTTTAAGTATATTTTAATTATAAAAAAGTATGAAGATGATGCTTCCATGACAGCAGGGCTAAAAGAGAATATAGTTATTAAAATAGGAGCAAGAGTCACGTTAAGACGAAATATTGACGTGAGTCTTGGCTTAGTCAACGGTTTTATCGGTATAGTACAAGGAGTAATGGTTGATCCTGAAAATACAAATAAAATAAAAAAAAAAACATATTACATTTAATAATGAACATCTTTACGAGCTTGGTCCAATCAAAACTAAATTTGAAATTATTAATAGAGCTTTTGTTCATCGCGAACAGTTTCCGATATGTATAGCCTATGCTATTACCATACACAAAAGTCTAAACAGTGCACTGATGGACATCGGTTCTTCAGTATTCACATGCGGTCAAGCATACGTGGCACTTTCGAGAGTGACAAGTCTGGGCAGATTACATCTAATTAATGTCGACTTCGTTAGTATCAAAGCTCAGGAGTCCGCAATCGTTGAATATAATCGACTTAGAAGCACTTATCGTCTAGACTTGTCAAAAATTGTTACATCCTAGCCTTTGAAAAAAACCAATAGAGACAGGGAGTGGGTTTTAAGAAAATCCATAGCTGACGTACAAGAAATATTACCCGAGAAGGAAAAAAAAAGAGGACTACCTACAAAAAGAAATGAGATCCCATCAAAAACATAAAATGTAAAAAAGTCTCGCAACCCAGTCCTTCCACCACAAAAAAGTTGCGAGATCTCATGTAAAAACCAAGTCAGTTATTTTAGTTACTATCTATGGAAGGACCTATTCAACAACTTTGTCATAAATTTTTATCTATTTAGTTACCTACCAACATTTATAGTGACCGTATTAATATTAGACATCTTTATTTCTATAATAAATATAATGACTTGGCAATCGCACGGCAACATAATCAGATAAGAATAATCTACTATTTAAAATACTTTGTTCTTAAGTGCACTGTTTAGACTTACTTAGCAATCGAACTAGTAGATTATTCTTATGTGATTATGTTGCCGTGCGATTGCCAAGTCATTATATTTATTATAGAAATAAAGATGTCTAATATTGATACGGTCACTATAAATGTTGGTAGGTAACTAAATAGATAACAATTTATGACAAAGTTGTTGAATAGGTGCTTCCATAGATACTAACTAAAATAACTGACTTGGTTTTACATGAGATCTCACAACTTTTTGTGGTGGAAGGACTGTGTTGCGAGACTTTTTTTTACATTTTATGTTTTTGATGGGATCAAGTTTACTATTAATAGTTATCAAGGACTGTCGAAAAAGTGTTGAGCCTATTAAAGATAATGAGACAATTGTTTTTTTATATTTTAAAAGACTTTATTATATCAAATATGTGCCATTTTGTTCGATCTTTTTTTGCCCTTTTGTGACAAGTGGTTTTTACAGGCCTCTTTTTAAGCTAATTTAACACCATTAGGAGTGCTGCAGAGAGACTGAAACAAATAAATTAGAACTTCCTAGCCAAGCTCTCTCAATTCTTGCCCAGTCATCAAAGATGTGTGTGGTCTGGCATCATCAGGATGGAAGACGACTTTTGTTGATGGCTGTTCCGGCTAATTTTTCCAATCGCTGGCTTCAATCTTGTCAATTGCTGACCGTGGAATACAGAATCAATTATTTGGACAGGCTCATCAAACATACGGTATCGCCTTTTTTAGCGTTAATCCGAGCTTTCAGTCTTGAGGGGAGCTCTATCCATTTTCGACCACAATCTTTTTCGCACAATTTTGTCCCACTTTTTATCGTCCGAAACCAACCGCTTCAAGAACGGCTCGATTTCATTACGTCTCTGTAAAAATTTGCAAATGGAAATTAAATCGAGTAAATTATGTGGCACTGAAACGTCGAACTTCTTTTTGTAGTCAGCTTCCTCCAAATGATTTAAAATTGTTTTTTGATGGACAGTTAGGTCAGCTTTTTCTGTCATTGGTCGGCCAGTGCGAGCAACATCTCTCACATCACAGAACGAAAGCGATCCAACCACCTTGTAGGTATTGTTTTTGATAAAGTGTATTGACCATAAATAGCACAAATTTGTTCAAAGGCCTACCCAGCATTTGCGCCCTTTATCGACATAAAATAGTAAAATGTAACTTTTGCAGAAATTTTCCTGATCTTCAATACACTCAAAATTAAATCTGAATAAACGCATTCCTATAGTTTTTGGTCATCTACTACTGTACAAATGTCAGCTTTTAACTGACTGACGCTAAGTATGACCCGAAGCGACATATACTACCTGAGATATATGATGCTAAAGCTATTTAACTAGAAAAAGCTCAATACTACCCAATATTTCATTTGATATTTTGTAAGTTAAGCTTATAAAAATTGGTAAACCCTAAAACTTTCTTTGCTAACACGAAGTTTAAAATAGACATTCAATTTGGCCTTTCCACCCTAAGGAATAACTTAACCCAAGTATTACAACTTATTGTTTTACATTATAGGTACTTTATAGAGATATATTAATAAAAGAAACCTAAGCAGAGGAAGGGTTTCTAAGAAGGTTAAAATTATAAAAAATTATCGAGTTTTTAGATCCTTGATTCCAAGATCCCTGAAATAGATGTATATTACGATATATATACGACATCTCTACTAGCTCCCTACCTCACTCCATTAATTCCATACATCTTTTAAGTTAAGTAGTTATGCTAAAATTTTATCCCATATCCCAACATAGCACTATGAAAAATTCTCATAATAATATTGAAACTATATAATGTTTAGCCTTTTTACCCTCTCCATCCTACTCCTAGCTTCACAGATTTTTCGACTTCAGAACAGGACGTATAACAAAATATTTATGAAATCAAGCCACTAACCACTACCCTCTCCCATTTGAGCCCTTATGAGTCAGTATTAGCATAACTCTTGTTTTTAAAAGGAAAGAATTCGACTGAGTGAAGAACTATTTCATTATTACTATTTTTAGTGTTCCGTACGGATCACTTATAAGATGACTTCGGCGTCTGTCTGTCTGTCTGTTCGTCTGCCTGTCTGTCACACCCGATTTTCTCTGAAACTATTTGTCATAGAAAGTTGAAATTTGGTAATAATATAGGAATTGATGGTCTCATCCGAGTCATGTAGTTTTGAAAGTCAAATTTTGACTTAAGAGGTTAATTTTGGGGAGTGAAATCGAAAGTGAAAAAAAAAATTTTTTAGTAGGTCATCGAGTGGGATGCCAAATGAAAGCTTGTGAAAACATGAGTAAATATATATATATATATATATATATATATATATATATATATATATATATATATATATATATATATATATATATATATATATATAATGTAATACTTGGACACACTTTTCTTTGTATTATTTTAAAAAAATCGCTGTCCCCTCACGTTATCTCGAAAAGTACTGATCAAAAAATTTTGAAAAAATTCTGAAATATTCTCCACGGGGCGTAGATTGAACGAAAATTATCACGAGTGCATTACCTTTAATAATTTATCTGGTATATAAAAAAAAAAACAAACATTTCTAGGTCATCAATTTTCAGTAAAGATTGGAAACAAACTTTGTTGAAAACTCATTTGGGGTGTGTTTTGTAAAGTTAGTGATTATTTTATACAACCGTAACCACATTTTTTATTTCAAAAGCAATCAACGTACGGAACACTAATTGTGCAAGTTCAACTTGTACTTGACCGGTTATTTCTTATATGCCGATGCTTGTAATAAGTAATATAAATATGAAGTGAAAAATTTTTTTTTGAAAAAAATAAAAACAAAAACTGACCCAACGTACTTATTCATTGTTTAATAAATAATGTATAAAATGATTAAATTAAAACGAAATACTATAAATACGGACCAAATAAGATAAACACCTTTTTACTTACAAAATCTTATATTGCGTATGGCGGCATTACGACAACTTATCTCTGACCTATATGTTATTTCGTTACCTCGATGCACTGAATCCTGACACTCAGAATTTAAACTTAGAAAGTTAACAATCCCGACTTGTTTATATTTGAGATTTAATAACTTGTCTCCATATTTGTTTACAATCAACAGCGTCTCTATCAGGTACTTAAATGGCACTACTTGTATTAACAGTATTCAACTTGCTTTTTCCCTCATTGCAAATTAATTTAATTTACTACAGCTCCTTTCTGAAATTAGATATGTTTCAGTGACCTTATGAAATTTATCACGAAAATACATTCAAAGTTTTGAACCTAAGAATCCTTAAATTACGACATTTTGCATCATAAATCCTTCAGACATTTTTAACTCCTCCCTTTTAGAAGTTTATCCTATAGAAGAAACTAAGATTTAAGTTCTAAATTCAAACTTTTGTAACTTTAAGGATGGAAGTCAATTTATCTTGTTAAAAAGGCTTTGAATTGCTACATTTTATATACGTAGCCAAAACTAGATTATACCATTAACCTCTAATGTTTCAAAGCTGTAACGAAACATTTCGAACCATTTTCTACACGAGAAAACAGTCGTATTGACTTTTATCTATATATATGCAGGGTTGCCCGTTAATTTTAACCCTACAACTTTTCTCAGAAACTGTATAAGTGAAATGAAGTGTAACAGAGTACCAGTCTGCAATACTGATATTTACTATACACCTTTTTTATATAACATATATATATATATATATATATATATATATATATATATATATATATATATATATATATATATATATATATATATATATACCAGGTGTACAAATATGAAATGCGGATTTCATACAACAGATGGTGCACCAATGCAGTTTGTGCTATAAAGATTTGACACTGCGCCATTCTGTTGTGTCATCACATCAGACGCGCACGAGTGATAAATTGGAAAAGTGTGTGCATAGTGTTGTGTTGTTGTGTTGAATATGTCGAAACTTATACCGAACAAAGAGCATTCGCGGACAGTATTAATTTTTTGTTTTCATTTGAAGAAAACTGCTGTTGAATCATACCGATTACTTTGAGAAGCTTATGGTGAACATGCTCCGTCGCAAGATACGTGTGAACGATGGTTTCGGCGTTTCAAAAATGGTGACTTCGCAGGCAAGGAAGTGGAAAAACCGCCAAAAAAAAATACGAAGATGCGAAATTGCAAGCATTGTTGGACGAAGATGATTCGCAAAAACAAGAACAACTCGCCGAGCAATTGGGCGTTAGTCAACAAGCTGTTTCCAATCGGCTACGAGAGATGCAAAAGATTCAGAAGACCGGTAGATGGGTACCATATGAGTTGAACGACAGGCAAATGGAAAAGCGCAAAAACACGTGTGACGTTTTGCTCGCTCAGTACAAAAGGAAGTAGTTTTTGCATCGTATAGCTACAGAGGATGAAAAGTGAATTTGTTTTGAGAATTCCAAGCGCAAAAAAATCATGGGTAGACCCAGGCGCACCATCCACATCGACCTCAAGACCGAATCGCTTTGGCAGAAAGATGATGTTCTGTGTTTGGTGGGACCAGAGGGGCGTGGTCTATTATGAGCTGTTAAAACTTGGGGAAACGGTTAATACTAAACATTACTAACAACAATTGACCGATTTGAACCGTTCGCTGCTTGAAAAAAGGCCAGAAAAAGAGGCAACACAAAGTCATTTTTCTTCATAACAGTGCTCCATTACATACGGCAAAACCAGTTCGCGACACGTTGGAAGCAGTCAGCTGGGAAGTTCTACCGCGGCTTACTCACCAGACTTGGCCCCTTTCAATTACCACTTGTTTGCATCGATGGGTCACGCACTTGCTGAGCAGCGTTTTGGTTCGTACGAAGATGTGAAAAAATGGCTCGATGAATGGTTCGCAGCAAAAGGGGAAGATTTTTACTGGTGTGGTATTCAAAAATTGCCCGAAAGATGAGAAAAATGTATAACAAGCGTTGGAGCATACTTTGAATAAAGCACTTTTTATCATTGTTCTGAATTTAACATTTTTTTTTAGAAAAAAAATCCGCATTTCATACTTGTACACCTGGTGTATATATATATATATATATATATATATATATATATATATATATATATATATATATATATATAAATATATAGACACACATCATCCATTCGATTTTTTTTATCGCTTGCTTCGCCTTCTGATTCCCAATTTCCATCCTCTCACATTACCCTCTGAACACCTTCAAACCATGTCCCTCTTGATTTCTCTCTTCTCCTCTTTTTGACTTGGTACCCACTTTAGAACTATTTTTGGTATTCGGTGTTCTTCCACTCTTTCCAAGTGTCCGTACCATATAAGTTGCCGTTGTTGAATTTCCTCAATAATCGTAGTTTTTACTTTCATTGCGTCCCTTATTATTTCGTTTCTAACTATCCATTCTTGACACTCCAGCCAATCTTCGCCAGTAATCGATTTCGAGTAGAATTAGTTTTTGTTCCAATCGTTTCGTCAATTGCCAAATTTCACAACCCTATAACATGATGCTGTTAAATAGTGCATTGTAAATGAAGTACTTTCTCTATGGTGTTATGTTCTTAGAGCAACGAAGAGAGTTTAAGTGCCTTTTGATCGCCTTTCCTTTACTTATTCTACTCTTCACTTCTCTTTCCCTTTTACCGACTTTAATTATGTTAGTTCCGAGATATATATACTCTTTACAAGCATCAATGACCTCACCGGTAAGGCAATGACTGACTCTTATTAAGTAGCGTTATTGTACCATTTGCATAGTGAATTGAAGCAGAAATGACCAATAATAACGCGCAAAAAATTGCTTCGCCACCAGGACAATGCGCACGAGCTGGGCTTCGAAATGGTTCCCCACCCACCCCAATCCCAGATTTTGATGCAAGTGACTTGTTTTTCTAACTGTAAAAATTGGTTTGTAGCAAATATCGAATGAAGAGGTTATCGGTGCTGTAAACCAGTATTGTGCACCGTTCAGAACAATTTTTCGTGGGAGAGAATAAAAAAATTGGAATCTAGTTTGACCACATCTCAATAGAGAATGCGTTGAGAACTAAATTTTTGCTTTCCAAAAAGATGTTATTTACCTTCTTTTTGATAAAAATCTTTTAATCCACTCTCGTAGATAGCGTAACCAGGTTCAGGGGAGTGGGTGGCGTGACTAGAAAACTCTAAAAATGCCTAAGGCTCAATTCTCTTTACTTCTCACAAATATTAGAATTTAATGTTTTGTACCTTTAAGAAAAAGGAGTTCGCTTATTAAAGAACTTAATAACAAAAATACTTGACGTTAATTAACTTCTTTATTTCTAAGATTTATATATATATATATATATATATATATATATATATATATATATATATATATATATATATATATATGTATATATATATATATATATATATATATATATATTTATATATATATATATATATATACTATCCGTCCCTGCTTATTCCTTATTTTACCTAACGTAATGAAATATATCCTATAACCTGGCCAAAGAACATATGTATGAATCAAAAAAAAAAACACGTAAATCGGATAAGTGGTTCTCGAGTGATAAGCATACTTACAGACAGACAAAGAGATGTTGCGTTTTATATATTATATAGGTTATTATTATTATATAACCTGGCCAGAGATCATATGTATAAATTTAAAAAACACGTAAATCGGATAAGTGGTTCTTGAGTGATAAGCGCACTAACGGACAGACAGACAGAGAGAGGTTGCATTTTATATATATTATATTATTTGTTACATGATGTTGTTCGATATTTAACGGTTTAGGCAGCGTATTGCAAGAGAGTGTGCTAGCTGCAAACTTTTTTCCAACTTAATTCACTATTATCGTCACTGCTTATTTCTTATAATAAAATATATCCTATAACCTGGACAGAGAACATATGTATAAATTTAAAAAAAAAAACACGTTAATCGGATAAGTGGTTCTCGAGTGATAACCGCACTAACGGACAGACAGACAGATAAACAAAGAGACGTTGAATTATATGTATGTATATATATATATATATATATATATATATATATATATATATATATATATATATATATATATATATATTTTATAGATTATTATTATTATTATTATACAACCTGGCCAGAGAATATTGTATCAATAAAAAAAAAAACACGTAAATCGGCTAAGTGGTTGTCGAGTGATAAGCGCACTAACGGACAGATAAACAGACAGACGTTGCGTTTTATAATATTATAATATATATATATATATATATATATATATATATATATATATATATATATATATATATGATTTTGTTATTTTTCTTTGACCCTGTATGTACTTTTTTTTATTTTTATTTTTCAATTTTTTTGGGTTTGGAGGTCAATTATAGAATGAAAGTTCCTAAACTTTATTGTGATCCTTTCCTTTTATTGACGTTTCGGCACAGTTTGCCGTCTCAAAATTTTTTTGAGAAAGGCAACTGTGCCGAAACGTCAATAAAAGGAAAGGATCACAATAAAGTTTAGGAAGTTTCATTCTATAATTGACCTCCAAACCCAAGAAAATTGAAAAATAAAAATAAAATACAAACACATATATATATATATATATATATATATATATATATATATATATATATATATATATACATATATATATATATATATATATATATATATATATATATATATTAATTTTTCAAATCACCTAAAAACGGCAATAGTTACTTCCGTTTATAAAAATAGAAATAAAAAAGAAGTTGAAAAGTACAGTCCAATATTTATGGTTAACTTATTTTTTAAAATTTGCGGAAAAGTATTTAGGAGAAAATAATTGGTTTCCTCAAAAAATAACATATTCTTTTTAGAATTACAATAAGATGATTAAAATGGATAAATTGGCAAGTGTTAGTATTGGAGGAAAAGTAAAGATCTACTATGACTGTTAAAAATTACTCGTCAAACTCTCAGTTTTGTGAAATAGAGATCTGACATAACAATAAAGCCAATTTAAAACTGTATGTATATAATTTACCTTTAAAATTTCCTGAAAAAAAGTATTTGAGGGAATACTAAACATGACTTAATATAAAATCCATTTTGTATCTGCTAATATTTTTCTGAATAGCATTTTTTATACATACGCATTAGCATTCTAATAAGAATCTTTACACTGGAGGTATTAATAATGTCTGTCCAAACCCGCAATTGTATGTATTTCAATACGAATTGGTAAATAGGCTTATGCATAATCAATTTAACTACTTAATAATGTACATTTAATTAATTTGACGTACCGTTGAAGTATCAAGCCTCAATTTATTAATTGGTCGTTTAAGAATGAAATAAAATTGTCAATATAATGTTTGACAGATTAAAATAAAAATAATAACTTTACAATGAGAATGTCAGTTATACGTGTATGCTTAATAAGAAATCAAACAAATACACATACGGCAAATGGTGGACCGAGCGATGACATCAAAAGAAAACTAAAAACAATCCGGTTAATAATAGTAAGCGGTAATGTAAGACGGCCGACGATGACGCTAACGGATGACGAAAGAAGCCACACTTATTAATCACAGTAAACGCGCACGTAAGGGACGACAGTAGATAGTAACTCCCACTAAAGACAGTTAACAACAACACTATACAGCTTTGATATCAGCAGAACACCTCTTACGAACGGAGAGCAAACTCAGTTTAGTCCAGTTCCATTCTAACCCCTACTATATGGTCCAAAAATTAAAGGGCTTGTGTGTCCTGCCTCACGGTGGCGTGAATAGGGTACAAACCTTGACCGAAGCGGCTTACATTAGGATCTGATCTCTGTCATAGTCAGTGGTTGGGTGTTAGGTCTAATCCCTGTGTATTCTCTTCACTTTGGTATTTTGATAGATACATCTTCATCTTTTCAAAGATAAAACATTTGTATCTATTTGTTGTCAAATCAGATTCAAATTTCAATTTCAACAAGCTTTTATTAATTAAAAAATTTAATAGTTCAAGTTTATAAACTATTAATATATAGTGAATTTAGAATATAATACGTACAATATATATATATATATATATATATATATATATATATATATATATATATATATATATATATATTAATTTCAAGAGTCACCCAACTACAGGTAGAAGATGTGAAATTGATTTGCCAGTGAATAATTATAAGCTTTTTCTGCAACTTTTCCTAGCTTTGAGTTAGTAGCCTTTGCTTCAGCTTAAATTTTTTCAGTTGAGTAAAATGTATAATTTATATTTTCAGATTTTTACTCCATTGTCTCCAATTGTCTTCAGAAAACCCTGTTTCACTTTATTTTCTTTAAAAAGCTTTTCTCTCCGGCTGCAAATCATGCAGAATTTGGTGGTATTTATAATTCAGTAAAATTAACACTTGGCTCTGAGTTTGCCCGGTCTCGCGGCGCCAGGTCACAGGACGACTAAAAGTAAAGCTGTCCAAAACCTAGCCTGAGTAAAATTAACATTCAAAAAGTGCTTGATTTGATAAAAAAATACATGTTAATTGAACACAAGTATACCAACCGTCTCATAGTTAGGCCATTGTAAGACAAGACAGTTTTAAAGCGCATTCGCCTGATTTAGCAAACCGAGGTTTCTTTCTCTTTCCTCGACTCATCACGAAAGAAAATGTATAATCCCAATAATAAGATTCACGGGCAATGACCATGGCCCTCAATAATATCCCAAAAACCCAAATAACAGTTCAGATAATGAATTATTAAACAGTATCAAACTAGCGTATCAAATTTATAGAAATAAATGATTTTAACAATTATATTTTATCTTATTTTCTATTGTAAATTTAATTTCATTTTAAATTCAGGATATATTGAATTAAGAACTAACATATCTTTTTATTTTCAGGTTAACCAAACATCATGCATCAAAAGAAAATATTTAGAAGGTCCTGCAACCAGTGGTATTTATTTGTATTTTATAAAACTGCCCTTATAAATTAACCCTTATATTTTCACTTAGTATTAAGTAGTATTTCAATAAGCCATTAAGAATCTTAAAAATTTTAATTTCGCTTTGGAATTTCTCCGTAAATGTAAAAACAAATTACTTTATTATGTTCATCAAGTCAGACAAGAAGGTGAGATTTGGTATATTTTAATGGTTTATTAATTCTCAGTTATCATAACACTTCGACAAAATATATATCAATCATTCAACCCTCGTTAACAGTCTACATAAAAAGGGAATTTTTTATGTTGGTTATTTTACCTTTAGAGAGAGGAAATGGAAATCCCGTACATCAAAAGTGACTTTATAAATACAGAAAGTTAAATAGAGTTGAATATTTCATAAATCTGTACTAAAATAAAATTTTTATAAAGTGGAGATTTTGTAGTCCTCGGATTACAAAAATTATAAACAGGTGTGACAAGACGATCTTATGGGTCAAAGCTGTCTTATGTATACAATAAGTAAGTGGGTCGATCACGAATAAATCAACTCGATGAACTGGATTTTTACTAGGACCTCAGTTCATAATACTTACTCTGAATCAGTTAAAGGACCACATCAATACAAAATCAAATATCGATACAAAGATTTATTGGTCTTGCAAATTTCTGTGTAGAAAAAGCTTTTATTATATGCCACTGAGTTTTTGCGTTTAAAAGCTTTATTTTTCAACATTTTCACCTGTTTCCTTCTTGAATTACTGACATTAATATGGATTCTTTTTCTGTGTACTTTTTACTCGTTACCTATCCAAGTGTATACTTACAGCTGTTATCTATCCATATAAATAACCAACTAGTCCAACGAAACTAAGCCAGATTGTGCTTTACTGCATAAATACAGATACAAAAGTATTTAAATAGGCAAATACATTCGAAATACTTCGCTCAAACAATTCAGAGTCATTGGTACAGTTTGGAACAATTCAGTAAACCGTGTCTTTGTACTAACCTAGATTCGTTAAGGTGGATCTAGAATATGACTTAAAATATCCACCTTTTATTCTCTAAAAACAAAAAAATTACTTGAGAACTTCTAGTCATATATATATATATATATATATATATATATATATATATATATATATATATATATATATATATATATATAATATACATATATATATATATATATATATATATATATATATATATATATATATATAAAATAAAAATAAAATCTTAGTTGGGGAACTCGGCAAAAAGGGGCGTGATAATAGATCACACAATTTTCAGTAAGCCAATATTTCGGTCCTAGATTGGGACCTTCTTCAGGGCAAGAAATAACAAGTGCGAAGTTGCGTTAGCCGAATGGCCGTAAGTAGCTTATACATAAAAAAGTTAGTTAATCCATAAAATATATAAAATACACACTATAACACTGTAGATAAAATTATAAAAACCAAATTTAAAACATGGATGTAATTGAGACCTTGGATCTTGAAAACATTGTTAATTATTTCACCTGTGACCACCACACATGGCCACCGCCATATAGGAAAATACGCCATGTGTGGTGGTCACAGGTGAAATAATCAACAATGTTTTCAACATCCAAGGTTCTCAATTACATCCATGTTTTAAATTTGGTTTTTATAATTTTATCTACAGTGATAGTATGTATTTTATATATTTTATGGATTAACCTATGTATAAGCTACCTACGGCCATTCAGGCTAACGCAACTTCGCACTTATCATTTCTTGCCCTGAAGAAGGTCCCAATCTAGGACCAAAATATTGGCTTAATGAAAATTGTGTGATCTCTTATCACGCCCCTTTTTGCCGAGTTCCCCAACTAATATTTTAAGAATTTTGGTAGATACGGCAATCTTTTGCTTTCTTTCTTTATTCTATATATATATATATATATATACATACATATATATATATATATATATATATATATATATATATATATATATATATATATATATATATATAAATATATATACATATTTATATATATATATATATATATATATATATATATATATGTATATATATATATATTATATATATATATATATATATATATATATATATATATATATATATATATATATATATATATATATATTTTTTCCATCTAACTAAAAATATTTCTCTTCAAATAGGTAATCTCGTAGTTATACCCATATTTGTAGAAGTAAAATAGTCTCTCTAAAAGTTTAAGAAAAAATTTATCCATATTAAGGCAATTTTTTGACCATTAGGTCAGTCTCTAATGAAGAAAATTATTTCTCTTGTTTCGGGATTATCTTCCAATAAAAGCTTTTCCAAAATTAATTATATTTAAAGAAAATCAATAAGGAATTTAAAAGAAATATTAAGATTTTTTTATTAGATTTTTTATTAAATTGTGATCGGTAAGACTTATGGAGGTGCCAAGAATGTTAATAAGGTCATATATTTGCGTCGTATCTAAACAATGAGTAAACAAATTATCCTTTAACTTAAATCAATTTCAAGCCATGAACTGAAACAAAAAAGTCGTGCCTATAATTCATTTTTGCCATGTTAAAATACGTAGGAAAAATCCAATCGAAAATTGACTTATGAAGCAAAGAATATAATTCAGCTATATCACAGATTTAACTATACTTAGAATCTTCAACTGCTTAAATAGTGTGTATCTTTCTCATATGACGCCATCTATTATGAAGAACCTGAACACTTTTAAAATCCCTAAATCTACAATTTAATAACAAACTAAAGATATTTAGTAGGTAGTTTATATACTTGGTTAGAACGTAATTTTAATTACAATCTGACTTAAAAATCAATTCGTGTATCATGATCGATTAATTTTTAGTTACTTTATTTGATTTTTTCGTTGTGTGCTTAAACATGGGTTAACCTTAAGACCGACTTAAATCATGCACTTTGATTGCTCAAGAACGTCTCCACCTCTTATCGTAGACTTTAAATGACTATTTAAATTGGCACAAGGTGAGTAGGTATACATAATTATGTGGTTATACTGAAATGAATAATTCTATAAGTTTTACGAATTGTATTGTTCCAGTCCGGTCAGGTAGACTCACAGTTAAATGTTTTACTGTTATTTTTCATGAGGTAGCTAGTTATGAAAATTAAAACGTTCCAAAACTTCAACCAATTTTGAAATTCCTCTATATACAGAGTGCTAAGAAAATCATTTTATATATTTTAAACCGCTAAACCTCGGTGATAATAAATAGCGTTCCTCCGTTAACTAATGAGAAAATTATCTTAAAAGTTTCTTATTTTTCGGTACGTAGTAAAAATAATTTCATCTTTTTTAATTTAAAAAAGAATCTAGGGCCACAGAAACAAACCATATTTGAAATACAGTACTTGATTAATTACAGTACTTGAAACATATTTATTTACTAAAGAAAATAACATACACTGATAACCACTATAGTTTTCTGAACACCTTTTCTTGATGTATTGGTAAAATCAATCTTAATTAAAAAACTATACCGAGCTAGTACAAAAAAATATTTTTTTCGAAGTTTTTGTATAAGAAATAATTACAATGCCTAGAAGAAAACATATTTTACCATAATGATTTTACCTAACAACAGTTTTTGTTGTTAAGTTGTTGGAAACCTGGTTATTTCAAGAAAATGTTTTTTAACCAAAGATCAACTTAATAGAAAAAATATGAACATGTGGCAACATTGTTAAAACAGGCATTCGAAAAGACCAAGACATAAGATTTTTATAAAATAATAAAAAATATACACAATTAAGACTAAAAGTAGCGAATAGTTTTTTAATTAAGTAAAGGAATCACCCATTTCAATATAATAAAGGATTTTTATAAGACCCTGTGAAATAATTTGAAAATATGACAAGCGGATCATGTTACTCAAAGTCGTGAGTTGTGCACAACCTTTATACCAAATATCAGAATATCATTATACTTCTGTTGTTTAAAGATAAAAATGGATATTTTCGTAATATAAAAATTGAGGCACGCACAAATAAGATATATTTCGATATCATATTTACCATACATTTCAGAGGTGATAGGAAATTTATTTTTGCATGCAAGCTCCTTACATGAATCTTCTGTTGCATAATTTTGCGTTAAATAATATTAAATCAACTACGTTAACCCTGGTAAGTTTGAATTGGTCGCCAATACACTACCAACAAAAATACTCACTGAGGAATACAAAAAAATTATGTTCCCGATTTTATATTACTTTAAGTTGGTTTATTTGTTAAAATATATTATAATACTCTCATCTCATCTAGTCCCCAGGATGTCTACTGTATCAAAAAATTTTACTGAAAAAAAAACTGTAAGTTTTAACGTGGAAGTACTCATAAGTGTTGAGTAAACGACCTCTTTAAATTGAAAAGCATATAAAAACTTTCGAAATTAAATACCTAAAAAATATATCCCCTGTATTTCAATATATAAAGACTATTTGCTAAATACCAAGTCATGGCTTCGTAACAGCTTACGTATTCTCTAAAAAGATGTTAATTTAGACCAGACTTTGCAAATACAGAAATAGGCCTAATTTAGTTTTAGAAGCAATTAAAGTTGTAACAAATGTTTGAACACAACAAGCCAATTAGTGATTTTGATTGCTATAGCTAATGAATCGAGTCTGATTATTAAATCCTTTTATTATGGTGTATAAATTCATATGCTGATCTGACAATTTTATTTTGTTAAAGAGAGAGAGGCTTAGGATTTTTTATTACTGCTGCTCGAATTTGCAAAATATAAGTTTTCTTATTATGTTGTAGATTTGACATTAAACATTACGTAGCATTTTCATTAAAAGACAATAATAGATAATACCATCCCAAATAATACTTCCCAGCGAATTGTTACAATAAATTAAGACAAAATTTAAAAAAATATAATTTTCTTAACCCACTTTTAAAGATAACAATCAATTGAGTGCTTTGTCTGGAATATTAGAACTATATACTGGACTGAATCTGCGATTGGATCTTTATGAAACATTTTTAGAACAGTAGTTATTCTCTTGAAAAAGGCCGAATAAGTCGTAATATAGAGTAATCCTCTAATAAATCTGAAACATTTAAACGCCAGGTATTTTCCTTTTGCACTATTAGAAGTATACAGAACGTAAGCTCGTGGGGCTCCGGTTAGGTCAAATTGAAATAACTTTCCGACATTTCTTTACTCCTCGAGATTAGAACATTAATTGGCTCAAGCCAATACCTGACTAATGTTCACTGAATCTTGACCCTCTCATCTATGATACAAAATGTAATCCATATTTCTGTTGATGTTGTTAGGGCGTTTACATATTTCAATTGTTTAATATTTCATTTCAAAAACTGAATTTTCATCCGTTTACATTCTGATGTATCTAGTACAGTGTTGATGTTCAGCTTCAGCTAATTGTAAAATTTGCTACTTTTTTATACGTCTTTCATATTCTTTAATTCTAGTGCATATAGATCTTCTGGTTTATCGTGCGTATGCCATACCACTCCAACATTTTAAGTTTGAGCACGAATTGTGTCTCTTGCAGCTTTTAAAAAAACCTAACCAATAAGCCACTTAATTCAAAGGAACAGCATTTCTTCAGAACTGCCGGATTATCGATGCAATCAAATGCATTCAAGAAGTCGATGTACACTACATCCAAAAATCCTAAATTATCAATTTCAATCACCAATAAAGTGCGTGATTTGAAGAAGATTAGAAGCTGTTGATCATTGTGCAATAAAACCATGTTCATCGGTAGAAATATGATGACGAACATATTTGGAACAATGCAATCGAATACTTTGGAGAAACTGGAGCGGTTCTACTTGATATATCCAAGGCATTCGACATCGTTTGGCACCACGGATTATTGGCTAATCTACGCTCTTATAATATGTCTGAAAAGTTATGTTTAGGGCTCCCGTGTTTCCTCAGAAAGTGGCAATCCACTCTCCTTTCTAACACCTTCACTATCAACGCCGGTGTTCCCCAAAGCTCCATACTGTCTCCTACTTTCTTTCTCTTCTATATCAACAATCTGTTGGAAAGGACCAATAATTCAATCTACAACTTTGTAGTTGACAGTACGCTTATTTCTTGATTTACCTTGAACGCTCGAACATCGACTACTCATGTCAAAATCCGCAGAGAGCAGGAAGTCGTTTCACTTAACAAATACCTGAAAGAAATTCTATTTTGGGGTGACAGTAACCAAGTAGAAATTTACGCTACAAAAACCTAGGCGGCAGTTTTTGCTAAAAAAGTTAACGTTGCTAAACCCGAAATAGTTAAGTCAATTTTCTGGGAGTTAATTTGGGAGCAAATTCGTCTTGGCACGAACATGTTACAAGCATAACAAAGAGAGCTTCTCAAAGGCGCAAAGCTGAAATTCGACCAACAATGAAATATTCCTTCTATGTTTGGAGCTCCGCTCCCATGCTTGGAGCTCTTCTCCCAAACATCAACTACATTTGTTTGAACTGTTCGCCTGACTGGAGACCAAAAACTGACCAGCAACCTTGATTAGTTTGAGCATCGAAGAACAGTGGGCGAATTGAATGTGTTCTACAAGTATTTTCATGGAAAGTGTTCGGTAAATGTAGTCTGCTTAATTCCTTCCAAAGCAGTACATACAAGAAATACACTTCACATCCCATTTGTCACTTCTCGTACAACCCTTTCCAAGCAACGTTTTAAATGAACACTATTCGTTTGGAATGATTTGCGATTCAAGACCAACCGCTTTTTCCGTACACGCGCCGGTCCTGTAGCGCTTTAGGGATTTTCCTGCATCACGTGTGCTATGTGCATAAAAAAAAAGAAAATCAACGTTTGTACACTGCAATTTCGAAAACCTACTTCTTTCTATGGCTATAGGTCTATAATTTCTCACAAAGTTCCCCTTTTTTAACACATGGCAGACCCCCGCCAGTTTTCAACAAGGTTGAAATATATTAATTGCCAGTTCTCATAAAAAAAAAAATAAGCATAAAGTTTTTCCCTCCAGGGAAGAGAGAATTTTCAAATTCTAGCACAATTGTTACATTTCAAAATATATTATTAACATTTTAATATTTTCTTTCATTTTTTTTAGTTTTCCGTATGGAACACTTATAGGATCACTTCGGTGTCTGCCTGTCCGTCCGTCTGTCACACCCGATTTTCTCCGAAACTATTTGACATAGAAAGTTGCAATTTGGTACTAATATAGAAACTAAGTTGGGAATGTGGAATCTTTTGCACAATGATACTACTCAGTATATATCACCACTACACCAAACACTTTGTTTTTGGGCTCGACACGCGTTTCGCTAACCATGTCAGCTTCATCAGGAGCGATGATTGACTAAAGCTAAACTACAAATCTACCCTATTTATACTTAGCGTAACCCTTGAATTACTCAAGCGAAACTAATGGCATAGGCAAGGCCATCAGTTCCGATCAGATAACCAGTAGAGGAGACTATAAGGAATAGGTCCTCTGTCTTTATTTAAACTACTTTTACATTTTATGATTCCCATACTTTCGTATGCGTTCAAGAATCTCCTATCAGATACATTTTTTATTAATCTTAGATTATCTAAGATTACAGTATGATCAGCTTCAAGGGCATGTTCGGCAATGCTAGACTTTTCTGTTCTATTATATTTTAAGTGTGCTAAATATTCTTTAAATCGTGTTTTAATTGACCTTTTTGCCCAACATACTTTTTGTCACAATCATTACAAGTAATTTCATAAATTCCACTTTTCTCACAATTAGGAATCTTATATTTGGAACTTCCTAAGATATTCCTCAGATTGTCTGATGACTTATAGACTTTTAATGTGAGCAACTATTTCTGATAAATTGTCTCTAGGAGGGGGTACTGCAAAGTTAAGACCTCTGTTTAAGATGCGAATTTCATTTCGTGTAAAGGATTGAGATGAATGATTTTCTACAATATTTACGAGTTCCTGAGGACTGTTCTTCTTCGGTAAGATCTTGGGAAATCCCAAAGATAAGATTCCTAATTGTGAAAAAAGTGGAATTTCTGAAATTAGTTGTAATGTTTGTGACAAAAAGTATGTTGGGCAAACTAAAAGGTCAATTAAAACACGACTTAAAGAACATTTAGCATACGTAAAATACAATAGAATAGAAAAGCCTAGCATTGCCGAACATGCCCTTGAAGCTGCTCATACTGTAACATTAGATAATCTAAGATTAATAAAAAATGTATCTGATAGGAGATTGTTGAACGCATACGAAACTATGGAAATCATAAAATGTAAAAGTAGTTTAGTCAATCATCGCTTCTGCTGCTAACATGGTTAGCGCGTCGAGTGCAAAAATAAAGTGTTTGGTGTAGTGGTGATATATACTGAGTACTAACAGAGGAATTGATGGCCTCATCACAGCCGTGTAGTTTTGCCTTGAGGGGTTAGTTTTGGGTGGTGAAATCGGAAGAGAAATTTTTTTTTACCAGTGGGGTGTCAAATACAAGCTTGTAGAAACACGAGTTCAAAAATATATAAAATGTAATACTTGCGCACACTTTTTTTGTGTTATTTTTAAAAAATATATTCTCCACAGGATGTAAATTGAACGAAAATTATTACGAGTACATTACCTTTAATAATTTTTCTCGTATATAAAAAAAAAATTTCAAAGTCATCAGTTTTCAGTAAAGATCCGAAACAAACTTTGTTCAAAACTCATTTAGGGTGTGTTTTGTGAAATTCCTGATCATTTTATACCTCCGTAAAAAAAATTTTATTTTAAAAGCAATCAACGTACGGAACACTAATTGCGCAAGTTCAACTTGCACTTAATTGTTATTTTTAATTTATTAAAAAAAAACTTGGTTAGAAACATTAAGATTTTTTTCGCCAATACTCTTAAAATTGATCAAAAATCTAATTTTATTATTTAGAACACGTTATTAAAAATCCTTAGTCAATTACCTTAAAAATAATTTGTTTACGAAGCATCTTGATTGAAATATTTTTCAAGATAGCGTTAAATTTACTGTGATCAAAAAATAGTAAGACTTTTGAAATAAAACGCAAATGGGTTATTTATTTTTCCAAATTTATTTCGTCCCCTTCAAAGTAATCCTCCTTGGATAGAATGCATTTATGCCAACATTTTTTCCAGTCTTCGAAACAGTTGTTGAATTCGATTTCTTTAATGCCTTCTTCGATTCGGTTTTAATCTCCTCAGTCGACTCAAAACGATGTTTTCGAAGCTGTTTTTTGAGTTTAGGGAATAACCAGAAGTCAAACGGAGCTAAATCAAGCAAATAGGGCGATTGCGGAATGATATGAGTTGAATTTTTGATGAGAAAGTCGTGAAGAACCAATGCTGTGTGAGAAGACGCATTATCGTGATGAAAAAACCAAGAATTATCAGCCCATAATTCCCATAATTCCGAACGTTTGGGAAATCGAAAAACCATTTTTAAAACAAAATTTAATGCAACTTCTTTGCTGAATTTTTTCACTTATCTTAAAAATCGAAAAACGCACTTTTGTTCTTGAACGAATGCAAGCGAATCTTATTAACTACTGATGCTATGGTCTTAAGATGGCAGTTAAGGTCCTACCAACCTAACGAAAAAAATTAATCCGATTTGGAAATGCCCGGGCGATTTAAATTTAAAAGTCTTACTATTTTTTGATCACAGTAGTATATTACCATAAAAATAATAAATGTTGACAGTTGATATAACGGACCTTAATTATTTTTAACTGATCAAGTAATTATTATTGATTTAAGATGTTTGACAAGACTGAAAGAATACTAAGATAGGTTGAAAAATATTTATAAGTTTTAGGTATTTAAGTTATCCTTTATCCTACAACTGCTTGCCAATAAGTATTATTTATTTTTAGAAATATCATTTACATAGAACGATGTTTTAACCCAGGTATACACCGTACATTTTAGTGTCTTTAACGATTTTTTTTATCTTTAGGTACATAAAAATATATAATATATATTAGCAGGATTTCATATATCGAGTTGACTTTATTTAACGAAATTTCAAACTTCGGTTACTTGAGCTTTCTTTGTTTTTTGAAAATATAATTTCTCGTCATAAACATAAACCTAATCCTTAAATTACATCTCTAAAAATTTTACCACTCCTCTTCGAAATTTGATCTTAACGACGGACCTTGATTGAAACTCAGAAATGCAAAAAATATGAAGTGACCTGGATTTTAAATATTCATTATATATTCCTTTATGATAAAATCAAATTATACACCAAATATTTGCTAGAAATACCGAATGGCCAGAATTGAGGCACCGGATTGCAGAACTGCCTCTACGCGTGACTCCTGTTTCCCTAGTAGGAAAAAGGATAACGCTGTGAACGCGTCGACCGACGGACAAAATTAATTTACAACGCAATAACTCGTCGTTATTCTGTTAATAATTAAGGAATCAAATTAATTTTTTGCATAGAAACACTCTGTAGGCTTATGCGCTACTTATGAATATACTCGTTTGATAGAACTGTTTATTTAATTTGTTATTAACAATGTATTAACTTTACGGTGAAAAATTTTAATTTTAATTAAATAATTGGCCAAAATGACCATGTCGGCTTATTTTATACATTTGCGAAAATCATATCAAAAATTAGGTGAGTATGTTAATTTTTGCAGCAATAATGTGGATAAATAAAGAAGCGCGCACGATCTCGCGTTTTCATGCAGCTAATCGCATTAATTTTTTTTTCATAATGTATCACGGGTCACGCGTAGAGGCAGTTCTGTAATTCGGTGCCTCAATTATGACTGTGTTTAGACAGTGACCGGCGCACAGTGGGACGAAGCCCCACTGCTCCACTCAAATTACCCTACAGGTCTTAATTTTAAAGTAATCGGAAACATTTTTTTTTGATTATTGGTTTTTTCATGATCAATCCATCCGTCAAGCTAGATTTTAGGTTTTTTTCCACAGTTTTCCGGAACTTTCGGAAGAAATATTAATTGTCATGTCACGTAATTTTCACTTAATCATGATACATTTTTTTTAAAAATATTCGTTTTTTTATTGCCAATGGATCAGTCGGGCTGTATTTTTGATTTTCCTCCCCTGTTTATTACAAATTTGCGAAAACATTTGTATTGCCATGGAAGTAACGGTTTTTTTCCGCAAATAGCTATTCATAGATGGATTTCCTTCCATATTCAGGACAGATTTTTCTCAAAAATCAATTCTTTTGATGGACAATTAATTCACCGACCTCGGATTATTATTTTTGCCCCAAGTTTTTCAATAATTGCAGACATCTGCTGGTATCACTTTGTGTGTGTATGTGTGTGTGTTTGTGTGAGTGTGTGCAACGAATTTTGGGATATATATATATTTTTCAAGATTACTTGAAAAGTACAAACAATGAAGATGAAATTTGAGAGAATTGAAGACGTCTTAATCTTGCGAAATCAGTCAAGAATTGCAGTAAATTTTGTGGTATGACAAATTTCAAAACCTGGGTAAAGATTACAAGTTCTAATATCAATATCCTTGTTTCATTTCAAACACTTTAATCATTTAATTTGTAAAACACACACACATACACACACACACACGCAGACGCACACAGACACACACATACACACATACAGATACACACAAACACACACACATACACAAAGGGGACAGATACTACCTCCATGTGGAGTATCCTGGGTAACGCTAAAGATGCTTGCAATTTTTGAAAAATGTGGGGCAAAAATGATAATCCGAGATCGGTAGATTAATTGTCCATCAAAAGAATTGATTTTTGAGAAAAATCTGTCCTGTATATGGGAGGAAAACTATCTATGAATACAAATAAAAAATTTTTCTCAAATTTGTGGAAAACACCGGGGGAAATCAAAAATCCGGCCCGACCGATCCATTGGCAATAAAAAACGAATATTTAAAAAAAAAATGTGTCATGATTAAGTGAAAATTACGATCTACAAAGTGGTTTTATAATAAAAATTAATACTTCTCCTAAAAATTCCTGGAAAACTGTGGAAAAAACACTAAAATCTAGCTCGATAGATCGATTGGTAATAATTAAAAAAAAATGTTTCCGACTACTTCAGAATTAAGACCTATAGGATATTTTGAATTGTTGTGGCTGTTACTTGATGGAAATTCATAACGAATGTAATGAAAGACTGACTTTGTCACATTTCCACTTTATTTAGTTTCACACAAACTGTATGACGCGTTTCGCTATACTATAGCTTGGTATGATACAAAATTTTTTGTATCAGACGAAGCTATAGTATAGCGAAACGCATTATACAGTTTCTGTGAAATTAAATAAAGTGGAAATTTGACAAAATCCGTCTTTCATTACACCTGTAGGATAATTTGAGTGGCACAGTAGAGCTTCGTCCCACCGTACGGCGGCAGAGTTCGCAATATATGGGAAAAATTTTTTATTATTAGAGTATCCAAATCTCTTTTTTTTTCGGGTAATCAGTTTCTACATCTCCGATAACCTAAAAATTTATTTTGACATATGTCACGTGACCGTTGGTATGGCGAGGAATTTGAATAAACTGACATGAAAAGTCGGGTTAATTAACAGAATATCTTAACTTAAAGAATATAAAGTGTTTAGAATTTTATTAAAACAATACTTCCATATACATAAAAAAAAAAATAAAATTGCATTTTTTAAATATTTCTTTATCTAGCTAAATAATAAATAATCCAAAAAATGTGGTTACGGTTGGATGCCAGCTGTTACAATGATTTGTATCTAATTGCTATTTCCGTATTTTACAGCAAAAAATGTCCTCAAGTGATTTCAAAAGTAACAGTTTTCTGATCCTTGTCAAGTTTTACTTAAGTTTAGTAGATAAATTTTGGAATTGCCGTTGCAATGATTTGTATTTTAGTACTCGTTTGAGATTTTCAAATTAAGTTCTTCTTCTTACGACGCTGCCGCTGTCTCTTCACAAAAGTTGGCAATCCATATAGCTAAATGAACTTTAGAAACAACTGCTTGAAAAATTTCACTCGAAGTTCATCCAAACCACCTTCTCATGCCCTTCAGCCAAGAATTCTGTCGTCTTCCGATCGATCGTTTGACCTTTATTTTGCCTTCAATATTCAGGTGTAGCAATTCGTACTTTGGGCCCCGCAATATATGTACGAAGTATTGAGTTTTTCTTATATATTTACGGTTGTTGGTAATTCCTTTATTTTATTCATTCTTTCCAGCAATTCTGTGTTTTTTATTTTCTGTACCCAGGAGATGCGAAGAAGACGTCTATAAATGGACATTTCAAAAGATTCTAGTCGTTTCTCTGAACTAGGGACAAGGGTCCAGCACTCACATCCATACAATAGCACGGAGAATACATACGCTCTCACCATTCTCGTTCGGAGTTCAAGACTGAGACTTGTGCCAGTGTACTTCCATTAACTATTATTCCTTCAATGGATTCATAAATGGTCTCATTAAACACAGTATCAGAATAAAGATTGAACAAAAGTAGTGAGAGAATGCATCCCTGTCTTACACCTTGGGTTATCTTTACGCTTTCGGACTTTTCCAGCGCATTTTTAACTTCCACTGATTGATTCCAGTACAGTTTTTTAATAATATTTAGATCTGTTTCGTCTATATTTCTTGTTTCTAGAATTTTTATTAATTTTTCGTGCATCATGCAGTCGATAGCTTTATTGTAGTATAGAAAATATACATAAACATCTACATTTATATCGTTACAACGCTGGACCTGCACATTTAATGAGAACAAAGCTTCCCGTGTACCTATACCTTTTCGAAATCCGAAGTGTGTTATCTATTTCCGCTTGACATTTTCGATATATTCTGGTATGGATGACTATCAGGAATATCTGGAGAACGTGAAAATTAAGTTAGTTTTGTTGTTTTTATAATTATTAACGAAATTGTTTAGTACTTAATAAGTACTTTATGAGAAGATAGAATTGAATATCCTAATACATTAACGCGTTAGAACATTTGTTAAAATATTTGAGTTTTGGCTCTAACCTCTAGGGGTATTTTGATTTATAAAATATCGATAAGACTCTTGAGATACAAAATATTTCAACAGCAATTTCCAAATTTATGTTTTAAACTTAAGTAAAACTTCCCATGGATCAGAAAATCGATACCCTTTAAAACACTTGAGGATATATATTGTTGTAAAACACTCGAATAAAGATTAGACAACAAATCACTGCCACACGTTTTTTCAATTATTTCTTTCAGTTACCAAAAAAAAACAAAAGAATATTTCTTATCTATAATATATATAAAAAGCAACGTCTCTCTGTCTGTCTGTCTGTCTGTCCGTTAGTGCGTTTATCACTGGAGAACCACTTATCCGATTTACTTCCTTTTTTTTAAAACATACATATGTTCTCTGACCAGGTTATAGGCTATATTTTATTACGATAGCTAGCATAAGGAATGAGCAGTGACGTAAAATAGTGAATGAAGTCGGAAAAAAGTTTGCCTCTAGCGCGTTCCCTTGAAATACCCAGCCTAAACCATTAAATATGGAACAATATTATGTAGCAGAGAATATCTATAATATATATAAAATACAATGTCTCTCTGTCTGTCCATTAGTGCGTTTATCACGCGAGAATCACTTATCCGATTTACGTGTCTTTTTTAAATTCATACATATATTCTTTGGCCAGGCTATATAATAATAATAATAATCTATATCTATAAAATGCAACGTCTCTTTGTCTGTCTGTCTGTCCGTTAGTGCGCTTATCCCTCGAGAACCACCTATCCGATTTACGTGAATTTTTTAAATTCATACATATGTTCTCTGACCCGGTTATAGATATATATTTTATTACTATATATATTATCTATAACACTGGTCAACACAAGTCTTGTTTCCTTTATTTTTTTTTCTGTTATTGGGTATTTCTATGGCCCTGACTATGAAAAAAATACTGGGAGATTGCTAACAGCTTTACCTTTTGAAATATACAGTTTTATTATTTCGCCAAAAAAATACAAAAAAATAATACATTATGTTAACAAAATTTCTATTGAACACTAGCAAATGATCTTTTATAAGATTTCCTTGAATGAACGACTTTAGGTAGATCTCGTTGCAAACTCCAGCAGTAGTCTGCCATCATATGTGAGTCCCACCTCCCCTGATAACGCTCTTCCATTGTCCGAAAGATCCTGATGAAATCTTTCATCCTGCTCCTCACTAAAATCACCCAGATTTTGTTGAAATCGGTTTAAATGCGAGTGCAGGAAGTGGATTTTTATGCTCATGTTGCACCCTAGCTCTTGCAAGTTCGATAGCATGCACTCAACAAGCTCGACATGGTCGTCAGATTTCATTTTGCCTAGGAAGCTACTCATAACCAAAACAAATGAATTCCAAGCTTTGAATTCGACTTCAGTCATTGATTTGGCAAAATTAGGATCTTTCACGAGTTGCCTAATCTGTGGCCCATCAAAAATACCGGCTTTCAATTTTTCTGAACTTAATCCTGGAAACTTGCGTGAAAGAAAATTAAAACATTCGCCACTTTTGTCAAACGCCTTCACAAACTGTTTCATTATGCCGAGTTTAATATGAAGTGGTGGAAGTATGATGCGGTCTCGGCTAACTAAAGGCACGTTTATAACATTTTTGTACCAACTTTTAGCTCTTCCCGCACTGGCCAAACTTTGTGACCAATGGTGTTGTTTGTCACGACTATCCTAGAGACACATGAAACAAGGGAACTTTGTGTACCCCCCTTGTTGCCCTAAAAGAAAGTTAACCATTTTCAGATCAACACAAATGGCCCATTTGTGGTCTTGATACTTAATTTTTTTCCATAACCTTAGAAACATTTACGTATTCTTCTTTTAAAGTCGTCGAATGTGCAATAGGTATAGATCTGTACTTGTTACCGTTATGAAGCAAAACACCCTTTAAACTTCTTTTGCTGCTGTCTATGAAAAGACACCAATCACTAGGATGATACTGTTTTAATCCCATCTGCTGCAAAATACCACCAACATCGTTACAAAAAACTAAATCCTCCTCTTGAGAAAAATACGGTAACAGATTTTTTTCTCGGGTACGATAAAATGTAAAGTTGGTTTCCGGAGTAAGCAAATTTTTTTCTTTTGAACGAGATGCTAAAATTTCAGAAGCTTCTTTTGGTAAGTTCAGATCTCTTACTAAGTCATTTAGTTCTTTCTGATTAAATGGTTGAGGTTCTGAAAGGCTACATTTGTAGTCTAAATCAGAGTCTTCACTTGATGTATTTCGTTCGGGTTCACAGAAGTTTGGATCATCAGAGGATTTAGATGTGCTGGGTTGTACCTCTTGTGATTTTAATTGAGGTCGTTGAGCAGAAGATAAGTTAGGATATGACCACTTACTTCGATTTCCAGGGTTAATTCCGTTTATTTTCACAACGCAGAAGTAGCAATCGTCATGATGGTTTCGAGGTTCTCGCCAAATCATGGGTGTTACGAACATTTTTGCATCTCTTTTTTCCACTGGACCATAACCGTAGACATACCACACATTTCTGGCATACAATATGAGGAACCCATAGCTTGTCTTGATTACACAATTTTATTTTAAAGTATTGATGATACGCAGTTTTCACAAAGTCCAATATAGGTTCTCGATATTTTGCAAATATATATTCACCACAAATGTAGCAAAAACAATCGGGATTAAGCACACAACATCTTCTTGACCAAGCCATATCTAAAACAACAACAAAATATATTTTAGTGTCCAATAAAAAACGAAAATCTAAGTAAAAATAGTAAATGAGGGTAGTTAGCTATAACTCAAAAACAAAAGCTGTTAAAAAAAATTGTTGCCATATTTAAAAAATACGCGTCAATTTAAGATAGAAACAAAAAAAAATCACAGGAAACAAGCATATATAAAATGCAGCGTCTCTCTGTCTGTCTGTCAGTCCGTTAGTGCGCTTATCACTGGAGAACCACTTATCCGATTTACGTGCTTTTTTTAAACATACATATGTTCTCTAGCCAGGTTATAGGATATATTTTATTACGTTAGGTGACATAAGGAATAAGCAGTGACGATAATAGTGAATCAAGTCGGAGAAAAGTTTGCCGCTAGCGCCTTCTCTTGCAATACACTGCCTAAAGCATTAAATATGAAACAATATCATGAAGCAAAGAATATAATATATATAAAATGCAACGTCTCTCTGTCTGTCTGTCTGCCTGTCTCTCTGCCTGTCTGTCTATCTGTCTGTCCGTTAATACGCTTATCACTTGAGAACCACTTATCCGATTTACGTGTTTTTATAAATTTATACATATGTTCTATATAAGCCTCGATAATGGGAGACAAGGTGAGATAATGGGAAATAAGTATAAATAATGGGAGATAAGGAGAAATAATGGGAGATAAGTAGAGATAAGCATAGATAATGGGAGATAAGGTGAGATAATGGGAGATAAGGAGAAATAATGGGAAATAAGGAGAAATAATGGGAGATGAGCAGAGATAAGCCTAGATAATGGATATTATGTAGAGATAATAGGAGATAAGGAGAAATATTGGGAGATAAGGGGAAATAATGGGAGATATTTTATTACGTTGGGTAACATAAGGAATAAGCAGTGACGATAGTAGTAAATCAAATCCACGCGAGCGGAGCCGCGGGCCCTGCTAGTTATGAATAAAGCAAAAGAAATTTACCTCGATTAAACTACTTAGATAAAAAAAAAATTTTAGCTAGAGAAGGAAATATTTTTAACAAATTTAGATTTTAATTCGTTTTTTTTTTGTAGATGCTCAACAAAAGTAAAGTTTAAATCAAATTCTAAATACTTTTTAGTTTTTAAGTTTTTTCGATAACCTGTCAATTAACCAGACTTCATTATTCCACATCTGTTTATTAAAATTTCCTGGCATACCAACGGTCACGTAATATATTTCAAAATCAGTTTTTAGGTTATAGGACATGCCTAAGTGATTACCCCAAAAAGAAATTTGGATACTCTAATAATATGTTAATTCAAATTAAAAACAGTTGTGCGAAATGTAAAATTCAATCTAGGTCGCACCTTAAGAAGTTCGAACTTTTATTAGACGATGTTGGCACACATCATCTAACAAAGTCGGCAGAACTTTTCAATTTTTCTTTTTCTTGTCCCTGACAACAAATTTCTATTTGATTTTATAGACCCCTCCTTTAAACCAAATAAATAAAAATATTCAGTTCGATATAACATAAAGTAGTTTTAATATTTAGATTTAGTATCTACATGTAGTTAGTTATAAGGGAGAACAAGACGCTTAATGAGTCTTATAAATATGTGAGTATATGTAAAATGTGTTTAAATAATTATAAAACATTTATTTATTTATAGTTCGTATATCTTCAATCAGGGTACATTATTAGTTCAAAGAAAAATATATTAGATAAGCTATTATATGTTTTTTACGAATTATATATATATATTTATGAATAAGTTACTATATATTTCAAATTATATAACAGAATATGTTAAGCTTTAAAATACTTGGCTGTACACTGTTTAGTGTTAGATGGTTTTATGGATAAATTGTACATAGTCTGAAAACTTTAATTATAGTATTTGTTTATATACATAGTTTATATATAGCGTCATGTACAAACAAGGTATTTTTAGTGTTACGTACCGAACACTTATGAGATCACTTCGGTGTCCAACAGTCCGTCCGTCTGTCTCTCTGTCTGCCTGTCACACCCGATTTTTTCCCAAACTACTTAACATAGGATGTTGAAATTTGGCACAAATATAGGAATTGATGGCCTAATCAGGGCCGTGTAATTTTGGGAGCTAAATTTTGACTTAAGCGATTAGTCTTGGGAGTATAATCGGAAGTTAAGAAAAAAATTTTACCAAATCGTCGAGTAGGGTGTCAAATGAAAGCTTGTGAAAACACGAGTTTAAAAAAACTATATGATGTAATACTTGCGCAAACTTTTCTTTGTATATATATATATATATATATATATATATATATATATATATATATATATACATATGTATATATATATGTATATATATATATATATATATATATATATATATATATATATATATATATATATATATATATACATATATATGTGTATATATATATACATATGTGTGTATATATATATATATATATATATATATATATATATATACATGTATATATATATATATATATATATATATATATATATATATATATACATATGTATATATATATATATACATATGTATATATATATATATATATATATATATATATATATATATATATATATATATATATATATATAAGGGATTTTCTACAGCTAACGCTGTCTTTCTTCTCTCAGCCTTTGATTCCATCCGTTTCTATCTTCCCAGTCTCCATCTGTTAGACCCCTGTCCTCCATAGCCTCGTCCACATCGTCTCTCCACGACCGTCTGTGTCTTCCTCTTTTTCTTCTCCCTATAGGGCTCCACTATGTTATTTTCTTTATCCACCTATTATCTTCGCTCCGTCTTATGTGTCCATACCATTTTAATCGTTTTTCTTCAATGGTATTTATTGCGTTCTCTTTGATGGTCATTCTGCTTCTTATTTCTTCATTTGTTATTCTCTCCATACGTGTCACTCTACAACATCTTTTCCAATACTCCATACTACCTTGTTAATTTTAGATTTATTTATTTTGTTGATCGTCCATGTTTCTGACCCATATGTCATTATGCTTTGTATTATTGATTTGTATATGCGTGTTTTGTTTCTCTTTGTAATGTGCTTGTCCCACAGGATCGAATTTAATTGTTTTATGCATGTCCGCATTTGTCTTAATCTAGCTTTAATCTCTTCTTCTGATGTTGCGTTTTTTGAAATGATGGTTCCTAAATATTTAAATCTATCGGTTCCTTTGGTTATTGTTTCGTTATCGACTTCTAGATTCTCCACGTTACCCTCCTTTGTTGTTAGATATTCCGTTTTATCAAAGTTTATTGCTAATCCTGCTTTAGTGTATAATTCTTTCAGTTTTCTTACCATATACCTGAGATCTTCCTCCTCTTACGCTATGATTACTTGGTCGTCTGCGAAACTTAGAGTATATAAGTAATCTTCTCGTATTGAGACTCCCATTCCACTACATTTTTGCTTTCATTTTTTTAATGTTTGTTCGAGATATATTTTGAATAGTGTAGGGGATGTAAAGCATCCTTGTAATAGGCCTTTTGATGTTTGGAGTCTCTTCCCTATTTTATGTCCTATTTTTATGTTCACTGTGTTGTTTTTGTAGAGAGCTTTTACTGCGTATATTAGTTCTTTGTCAATGCCTATTTCTTTCATTGCGTTCCATAATCTTTGTCTTGGTACTGAGTCATAGGCCTTTCTTATGTCTATGAAGGCTAAATGAACTTCTCTATTCTTTGCCAGTTTTTTTTCCATTGTTTGTTTTATAGTGTATATGTGGTCTATACATGATTTTCCGGCCGTAAAACCTGCTTGGTCTTCTCCAATTTTTCCTTTTATATTTTCCTCTATGATATTTTTAATAATTTTTCCATACAAACGTCCCATACTCGATATTATGCTTAGGCCTCTATAGTTTGTGCATTTTCTGCGGTCTCCCTTTTTAAATATAGATACTATACAGGCTTTTGACCATTCCTCTGGTATTTTTTCTCCATTTATCGCTCTGTGGAACATGTTTCTCAGCATTTGATGTAATTTATTAGACCCGTACCTAAACATTTCATTTCTTTGCATTAATTTAAAAAGAATAGCTAAAAGGCCCTGTTCTCCCACCCTATTTCGAAAAGTACTGATCAAAAAATTTTGAAAAAATTCTGAAATATGCTCTATGAGATATATTGAACGAAAATTATCACGAGTCCATTACCTTTGATAATTTATCTGGTATGTAAAAAAAACAAGAATTTCATGGTCATCAGTTTTCCATAAAGATCGGAAACAAACTTTGTTGAAAACTCATTTGGGGTGTATTTTGTGAAGTCACAGATTATATTATACCTCCATAACAAAAATTTTTATTTTAAAAGCAATCACCGTACGCAACACTAATTGTGCTAGTTCGACCTGTACTTGACCGGTATTTTTTTTATACTATCCGCTTACACTGTTCGAGTCCAGGAAGTGACACATTATAAAACAAAACCGGAAAATATTGTTTATCAGTATTTCCCGGATTACTGAAAACAGTTAAATTATGGTATGATACGCGGCCTTGTTGAAATTTTTAAAGAACTCGTATAGACATAAACATATAGACCAGTATGATAAATCGTGGTTCTTGAGATATTAAATTGCAGTGACTTTCCCATCTTTATCCTACGTTTGCACCAGGCATCTTTAGGAACCTTTACTCTTCCAGATTAGAATGCCGAATTTAGTCGGAAAGTCACTTTCTTTTACTTATTTCTTTGACGGACCGATACAACATTGCATCAGATTTATCTTTTAAATGTATTCAATAATAAAAATATAAGTTTTGTAAAAAACTAAAATATTTTTCTTGGTTGTACGAGAAAGTAAAAAAAAAAATACAATTTATATTACATATACTTTTTGCAGTATTTTATGAATTATAATGACCTTCAGTGTTACCCTAAACAATAAAAAAAAAAATGTTAAAAGAACTAAACTACAAAATTTAAAATAATATTGGTTGAGTATAACAATACCCCTCAACAGTTCTAGAGGTTTAAGATTGAAACTTCCTTGTTTTAAAAACAAAAATGCCCTACTATCTAAATTAAACACAACTAAATTTTTGCGCTCGTATAATATTCAAGTGTGTTATATATTCTATAAATCAATAAAATTTGTTTAATACAGGTCTTACAATTTTTGAACTGGCATTAAAAAGTAAACGTGGTGCGACCCAAAAGTTTTCGAACTAACGTTTAAGCTTCGTGACTCTCCTCATCTTCAAACTACTCTCCCTACACACGAATACACCACTTCTACTGTTTTTTGGAAGGTCGATGCCCTCACCGCCCCCGGTGCCACATGCAATCCGCGTGGTATACTATCTCCTCTGCTCTTTCCAAGCGACAGCCCTTCAACTTGATCGTCATATGGATAAACGGCCCGAAGTCATAGGGTGCCATATTAAGCAAATAAGGAAGATGGTGTGGACAGTCATGGAAGTCTTGGCCAAAAACTGCGGCTTACAGAATGAGTTGTGGACCAACACTTTCTAACCAATAGAAAGCTCTTCAAAACTGCTCAGAATTGTCCGACGATAGTCTCCACCACAGACATAGAGAATGGACTGAGTATTCCGTATCCCGCTGTGAAGTAAATATGGACGCAAAAGTGTGAAAGAGATGAAGCGAATGAGAGGCCAATGGCTGTCTCTAGAATACCGTTAAGCTACGGCGCTCTTGAAAATAATATTTCTAAGTGTTCTATTTGAACTAAAATCGGATTGGGGCTGTTCTCGCCTTGAATTCCGTCTCGGGGTACTGTCCCTTGTTTATTACAGGCCTACGCTTTGTCTCTTTCTAGAAAGTGGTCAATTTTGTGAGGTTGATGCTCAGTCCATCCTCTATATCTGGTCCCCACGAATGATTTGAATTTTGGCCATGATTTCAGGTGTCATCACGATCGAAGTTCTTCCGGAACGTTCATCGCCTTCCATCGAAGTATACCGGTCTTAAGTCACTTAAAAGTTTCCATGCGGTATAGGATTTTAAAATACTTTCCGAATTATTTCGTACATTTTAGTAGCGCTTTTCTCAAGTTTAAAATAAAATTTCACACTAGGGCGCTGCGTCGTTAGGGATGTATCTACCGCCACCTAGCAAGAATTGATACTCTTTTATGTTCTTGCTACATACTGTTCCTCAGAATATACGAAAAAGCTATATTTTTACAATGTGTTTACGCTCGTAACTAAAAGCAAAAATATTTTGATCACAGTCTAAGCGGATCTGACGAAGAAAAATAACTATTTTTATTGTATCTGGTGGATTACAATCATAATATCCTTCTACAACTATTTAATAATGTGTTCAGTATAAAATATTGTTTTCTTTTCACAGGTGTCACGATTTTTAATCCCATGTAGTAAAAATAAGACAAGTAGATACCACCATTTTAAATCTACAGTTTTTAAAAAGCTAAGAATTAAAAAATTATGGAATTACCTTTATTTATTTTGTATTATTATATTTAAATAGTTATAAAAGAAACGTAGTATTCAATGAACAATAATTACCGTTACTCACGAGGGTAAAGTTTTATCAAATATGCCAAAAGTCCGTTAAGTAAATTATTCGAGTAATTATTGCTCACTGAATAATAATAAATAAAGTAGTTAGTAAATTATTCTATTAATTTAAGCTCAGAGAAGAATCCGCACTTTTGGTAAAGAAACTATTTACAGACAGGTTAAATATTAATAGTCGAGTCACTTTATACCAGAAAATGGCCAATCTTCTCAAAAAATCCAATTAAAGACTTTCCTTCAGGATTTTCTTTGTTTCGGAATTAGAAATATTGTGTCAAAACTCTATTGAGAAAACATGTCGGTAAAAAAAGTTATCGAAGGTCAAAGGTCACGAAAATCAGTTTTTCTCAAACATCTCGTAAACTATTGATTTTATGTGATTCTTGGTCAAAATCTGCATAAAAAAGGTTCCACACAAAATTTACGTAAGACCAGTAGTTCTCGAAATATGAGGCTGAGAAGACTAGGGCGTTACGACGCATTCGTTTCCGCACCAACTTTGAGGTAGAATAAAAGGCGCGTTTTTTTTACATGGTTTTCCCTGTAGGCCTAATCAGTGAGTTACAGATCATTACAATATTTCACTGAGTATGGGTCGTTTTCTTCTACTTCTTTTTATTCGCCTCCGTCTTCTGCTTCTTCTTCATCATTTTCTTTACTGTTATCTACCATCATTTCAGAAGATAACATAGTAACATGATTTATTTCGTCGTCGTTTATTTCAAATTGTAATGCCGCATCATCGGACGTAGTATTTAAACATAACTGGCTTGCTCTGCTTTCTCACTAGCTAGTTCACCGCAAAAAACACACAACGTATCAAAGTCAAATGAGGTTGATATATGCTTACGAGGAGAGCATTGAGACGTTGATGGAGAACCACTCATGCGACGTTTCTTATATGATTCAATGTTGAATTTCTTCGTGTAGTTTTTACGATACTCAACATGTATAATCGATATGTTCATCACCCTTTTCAACACTCACATTTCTAATTGTTTCTAAACCGCGAACAACAGTCACGATCGCGCCACTCGATAAAGTTTCATTACAAATAAAACAAGTGTTTTTAGCCATTGTAATAGAATTTTCAGAGTTATGTTTCGATAGGAATAAAACGTCCGAACTCTACGATATGTAGCGTTAAACTGAGTTTAAAAAGGGACAAAACGCTCCGTCAAATATTTTCAGGAATACACCGACCCATTAGATTACAAAGGAATTTTATACAGCTGCAACTCAAGGTCGTTATATCATTATTATGAAGAAGAGTTCACTTCTAGGATATGTCAGACAGGAAGGATTATGGGTGTATGTGTGTATTAAACTACTTTTCTACGCATAAATGTGTCATATTGTCTGTATACACCACTATACGTAAACGTATAGTGCAGTATACGCCTTTCTCCAAAATTCCTAAGCCTCGTATTTCAAGAACTATTAGTCCCACGTAAATTTTGTATGCAAATTTTGATGAACAAATTTTTATAATAACCAAAATTTACTTAAAATCAACAATTCACGAGATATTTGAGAAAAATTGATTTTTCGCGACCTTTGACTTTTGATAATTTTTTTTTTTGCCGGCACGATTTCTCAATGGACTTTTGACACAATATTTCTGATACCAAAACAAAGAAAATCCCGAAGGAAAATTTTCACTTGAATTTTTTCCGGAGATGGCTGCTATAATGACTGGATACGTTGTAGATTGTTCAGTAGTATTATTTTTGTCGTAATATGGCAAGAAAAGTAGCTACATGAAGCGTGAAGAAAAGAACTAACAGTACTATAATATTTATTTTAATTTTTTCTCTATTTTGATCAGGGGCCAGTTTCTATAGGAGAAGTGTGTGATTTCTTGTGTTTAATATTAAAATTTTCGATGTAAGCATGTAGAATTAAAGTTGTCAAAAAGCACCTGTAGGTTTAGGAATGTTTATACGTAAATTATATTTTCATGTCAAGACTAAAATTAAACAATAATTTTACTCTAAATCTAGTTTATCACATTGTGTAAATAAAGAAGCATTTAAGTGTGTAAAGAATGTGTTTCATTTTTGAAAAATGTTCCTTCTCTTTTTAGGTTCTTTGCAAAAGGAAAGCATTGTATTCGTGAAAAAAACACACTGCCAGATTTTTGCTTTTTTTTTCTTCACGTCACTCATTTTCGTCAGTCTGTCTCTCTGTCGGTCTGTCCATCTATCGATCTGTTGTCACGATAACTCTCGAACAAAATTAGATATCAATATCAAATTTAGTACATACTCAAATTTCAATTCAAAATTTAATTTTTTTTATTCACCACGTAAATTACGTTTTTGTAAAATTGATTTCGTCAAGATAAAGAATAATGTGTATAGGTAATATAACTATAAATACGGCCACAAACATAAATATTTTACGTATAGTCTGGCAAGTAAGAACGTGTCCGCGATAATTCATTTTTGGTAGATGCGATTCTAGCGATTCAATAAAAAATCGGTACAGGGAAACTTTCGTCGAAATCACGTAAAATCCAAAATGAGTCACTTATTTGCGCGTCGGTTCCAGACAGTCTTTCTTTGTTTCCATCCAAAGGGATCTAAAATGGCACATTCCGCAGCCGTTAAATATATTAAAAAGTCGGTGTCGTTTGTGAATTGTTTTAACGTGACGAAAAATGTCGACGACTTGCCAAAACATCGCTCGCTAGGCTCACTTCGAAAGTTGAAAAACGAATCCTGTCCTTCTTTTCACAGGACTCGAAATTTACACTACGTCAAGGAGCGGCAAAATTAGGAAAATCGGGTTCGATTGCGTATCATGAGACCATTCGATAACATCTTCGTACTCATGTCAAATTCTGAGGCACGTTGGAGAAACCTTTGCTGGGAGAAAATCACGTCGCGAAACGGGTCGCTTGGGCCCACGATAAGATACTAAACTGGCCCTCACAATCGCCGAACGCCAATCCTATTGAAAACGTTTGGTCCGTTGTAAAGAGAAAACTCAGAGGAAAGAGTATGAGGACTTTGACTCAGTTGTCTCGCGAGATTCGAATAATTTATACATTATTGCCCGAGTATGCAGAAAATCTCGTCGACAGCATGCCTCGAAGATGCCAGGCGATTATTGATGCAGGTGGCGATTGGACAACTTACCAAGGTAATTGCGCCGTTTTCAAGAATACGAGCAGTCACGTTCTTACTTCATAGACTATAAGTATATAACAACATAGACAGGCAAGTAATTATAAAATAGTAAATAAGCAAACTATCCTGGTCAGGCAACGAATAATATTCCTATTATTAAACTTATACACGCACACGTGCACTTGCATACACGCCAACATACACATACACACAATCACAAGCGCTTGCGCGCGCACTGCATCGCACCGCATCTCACCGCACTATACTGCACCGCACCGCACCGTACCAAAATATACCACAAAACTTCATTTACACCAATAGACCATTTGCACACCTACGCAGTAGTATATTTTATTACAGTAACATCACAGTCTCAGATGTAACACACGTCAAGCAGCCAACACACCGGTACACAAAAAAGTCACAAATGTTCCCGCTGAATAAAATAAATAAACTCCTCCAGCTTGTAAAAGATACCTCGCAACTATATTTTCTTAAAATTCTTTTTAAAGCTCAGTGCACAAGAAATGTCCTTAACATCTCGAGGAAGCTTATTAAATATCTTGCTTCCACATTAAACCGGTGTCCTTTTATAGGCTTCACGTGAATGCCTAATAAGACAAATATCATTTTTTGATCGGATATTATACTCATGGAAAAAAACCTATTATGCTCTATTTCTTTTGTTGAATATAAATAATTTTAAACTCCATAAGGAGATCACATCATTTCCGGAAAATGCCGTGACAAGTAGAGAATTAAATGTTAAGGTATTTCTTACGAGTAACTGTTAAAAGTAGTTTTGCCTAAAATTTTGAGAAATAATAGATTTTAACATCATGCATTCACTGCTTCAATATAAAAATGGTTACCACGCAGTTTTGCCATAATTAATTGTGAAAGTTTCAGATGTTTAACACATAAAAATAGGAATCCATACTTTTTCTTCGATCATAAGTATGCATTTTTTACAAGTTTTGTTGTCGTATGTGCATTAAAAAGTAAAAAGTCACAAAAAATTATATATACATAAAAAATTACTTTGCTTTCGTTTGTTAAAATATGAAGGCAGTTTACCTCCTAGTTGTTGGAAAAATATAAAATTATAAATATTACTTTTTATTGAATTTTATTAAGTGTATCGTAGCTTGAAGAAGACAGCTGGCGCGGACGCGGGCGTTCTTTCAAATTTTGAATCATATATAGTCCGGGCGCTCATAACTAAGAATTTGGACTTATCGAAGAGCGGCTGGTAAATAAATCACTTTTTAAAAAACAAATTATAGATCCAAATTCTTGTTCCTGTCGCAATTATGGGGGGGAGAAGTTGCCAAAAATGGAGGGTAGGTGAACCCATCGCAGAGTAGCAGTTTATATATGTTGTGAGGATACTATAGCCTTAATATCTGCCATGGAGACCGGTTCCTGTGGGAGTAAACCTTTTTTCCTTGACAAAAATGAGCTCGAAAAATAAATTCATCGCTGAGTTGCAGATATTCAAGATATAGTTAGTTTGGGACTCAAGAAGAAGTGAAAAAAATATTATCTGCCATAGATCCTGGTTGTTTAAATTTCTACGAATTTTTGAATCTGTAAAGTTTTTGGGCCCACTTGAACTCATTCGAGAGCGAATATAAGTGAACCAGAGTTCGAATACTATAATACAAGGTGAAATCTTGAATATGTGTCATGAAGTCCAGTCCCTGCTTTTATCAGCAGAATTTCTGTATTTTTAATGCAAAGCTTAAGTTATAAACAAATTGATTTTTCCTATTCGCATTATTACTTAGCTGTGATGCATGAGTTCATATGTTTTTTGACACGTTAAAGTCGCATTTCTAATCGATTTTTGCTAAAAATTTACTAATTTTTGTTACAAATAAATATATATTATAATATTATTTAACTCGCTAGATTTAAATTCTCTGTTAATTTTTCAAAAACTCAATCATTTTATTGTTACTGAAAATTTATTAGAATTATATTAATTTTTGTTTCGGAATTTAACACAAATATTTTTATTTAATTGCATATAAATAAACTGATTAGCTCTTAACTTTAATAAATTGGAAAAATGAATTATAAATTCAGGTAGTAGGTCAAAATTCATCTAAAAAATTTAGCTAAGTTGGGAATGTGGAATCTTGGCACAATGATACTACTCAGTACATATCACCACTACACCAAACACTTTATTTTTGCACTCGACGCGCGTTTCGCTAACCATGTTAGCTTCATCAGGAGCGATGATTGACTAAAGCTAAACTACAAATCTACCTATTTATACTTAGCCCAACCCTTGAATTACTCAAGCGGAACTAATGACATAGGCAAGGCCGTCAGTTCCGGTCAAGTAACCAGTAGAGGGGACTATAAGGAATAGGCCCTCTGTCTTTATTTAAACTACTTTTACATTTTATGATTTCCATACTTTCCTATGCGTTCAACAATCTCCTATCAGATACATCCTTTATTAATCTTAGATTATCTAATGTTACAATATGATTAGCTTCAAGGCATGTTCGGCAATGCTAGGCTTTACTGTTCTATTGTATTTTAAGTGTGCTAAGTGTTCTTTAAATCTTGTTTTAATTGACCTTTTAGTTTGCCCAACATACTTTTTGTCACAATCATTACAACTAATTTCATAAATTCCACTTTTCTCACAATTAGGAATCTTATCTTTGGGATTTCCTAAGATATTTCTCAGATTGTCTGATGACTTATAGACTAAGGTGAGGCCTACCTTATTAAATACCTTATTGAGTCCCTTGCTATATTTCGGATTATATGGTATGGAGACATACTTGGTGTTATTTTCTTCGCGTGTAAAAAAGGTGGAATTCTGAATATTAAACCTAAACTTATGTCTATTTATTAGCTTCTTTACTAAGTCATCGTCATAACCATTAACTCTAGTTATATTTCTAATACGATTCCTTTCTTTATTAAAGTTTACTCTATTCAGAGGGAAAGTGACCAAACGATGAACTAAAAAATGTAATGAGGCTAATTTATGTTGTTTGCAATGAAATGATTCATTTGGATGATTCAATGGAGATAAATTCTATGAAATTCTGTTTATTAGGTATAATTGTTTATAATAACTTGCTTATAACAATAAAAACGTTAAGTTTTCGCAAAAATAAACTTTGAATTCGTATTCAGTGGGTCGAAATACGTCTAAAGAAATTTGGGTGGAGCGGTTAATAAACTTAGATTTCGTTAGCATAAAGATAAATTATATCAAATTCCTTTTTTTTCGATAATTGCTTAAAAAATTGTTAATAACAATTAAAGTTTTTGCACAAAAACTAAATGTAGATCGGATTCTGCGACCCAAAAAAATATGAAGTACACTAAAATGGAGCCGCAACTCTCAAAGTTTAAAAGAACACAGTGAAACCCGGGGTGACTAATTGAGTATTCGATCATTGTTATATTAGCATTAACCGAATACGGCAAAAGTTATTGTATGTATTGTTTTAATTGTTTAAAATTTTGATTCTTGAAGTTTTTTGGATCACTTTGTTTGTCATGTCAAAAACTAAATATTTCAAATCTACTATCCAATATAGCTACCAAAAAAATGTTTTTTTTTTTTAAATCTTCGTAATTACATATTAAAGGAGCTTTTGAGGCTTTTGAATACGAATTTTAAATAATAAATATAAACGTAAATTTAAAGGTTAAATATAAAAAATATAGAGCGAAATTGCACTGAAAATTAAATAAATATACTAATCTCTATGTAACTCTCTGTCTATGAATGTCCACAGTTTTTCCCCAAATTGCTGAATAGACAAACGCATAGTAAACATTAATTAGAACGTTTTTATTTTTTTATTAATTCTTTTAAGAGTTAATAAAGTAAAAAGCCTTATTGAGCATAGAGCACACTCAATTAATATGTTCACTCCAGTTAAGATTCGAGTCCATTCAGACTCAAGAAATTGATGGCCTCTTGAGGGCAAAGCAAATGTTTCTCAAACTGGAAAATAAAACTGAAATGGGAGGCTCTTATTGTTGTGACCTCCAAACATATTGTCTTTGAATTAGTTAATAAGTCTGTTGGCATCACACCAACGAGAAAACTGTTGAAACATGATAGGTACGATAGCAGATATTTTTTCGCCCCACCGGTCACTTATAACATCGTTGTATCGTCGACATACATGAATACTTTCCCCTCAGATACATGTTCCGATCATTCACAAATAAGAGGAAGATAAAGGTGGTCAAGAACTACCTTATAGAATACCTAAATTCAGATCAAAGTTTTTAGAAAAGGCTCCTTGACGCAAATCTTTCGATCAGATAGAATGATCCTATCCAATAATTAATGTTTCCTATTTTTTCGATACTTGTTAGTTTTTTGGCAACAAACCCCTTATCAACGACATGAAATACATGAAAAAGATCCAAAGAATAAATTATAACTTTTTCCCCATGGTCAACTTTAGAGGCTACAAACTGCACCAAACTTGCAGCCGCCGCGCCGTGTTGAATATTGTTAAAAAGTCTGTATTTATTTAGCCAACCTATTATCTATCGTAAACAAGTTTCTAGAATATTTTAGAGAAAACACTTAAAATGGAAATTGGTCTCTAATTGTATATCCTTTTAGCATCGCCTTTTTTAAAAATACGCACAACCATCGCTTTTTCAATCAGCTAGGAAACTTGCCATCCACAAGTGACATGTTTAGTAAGGTCGCGAGAGCAGAAACAATCTGAGTATCGACCGCTTTAATTAACTTAATGGGAATTTCATCAAGTTCTGTTGACTTTTTGTTAGGGAGTTTTTGAATTGCTGATATTACCTATATATATCTTCTTGAGATGCTTCACTAATATAGATTGTAATAACATCTAACAAGAAGATAAAGCCTATAGTTTTTTGAACGATATCGGTTCAGGCCAAGAGAGTGAAATGAGGAGGGGTCAATAAACTTTAAAATGTTTTAATAGTAATATAGAAGTTTTTCTTGATTTTTGTTGAATAATAAACAAATTTCATGCGTAAATATTTATAGTAAAACATATAAAGGACGAAAGGAGTGAGGGAAGATTAGAGGAGGTTGCTTCCTATATATCGTGTATTATAGCCTTTTCTGGATTTCTGAACTCTAGGACACAAAACATTAGGTTATTTTTTCATTGCTCTCAGGTTTAAGCCAGGAAGGGGCTGAAGGGGGGAGGGAGATATATACCAGGTGTACAAGTATGAGATATGCGGATTTTTTTTCTAAAAAACATGTTAAATTCGGAAGAACTATAAAAAGTGCTTTATTCAAAGTATGCTCCATCGCTTGTTATACATTTTTCCCATCTTTCAGGCAATTTGTGAATACCACGCCAGTAAAAAATCTTCCCCTTTTTGCTGCGAACCATTCATCGAGCCATTTTCTCACATCTTCGTACGAACCAAAGCGCTGCTCAGCAAGTGCGTGACCCATCGATGCAAACAGGTGGTAATCGGAAAGAGCTAAGTCTGGTGAGTAAGCCGCATGGGGTAGAACTTCCCAGCTGAGTGCTTCCAGCGTGTCGCGAAGTGGTTTTGCCGTATGTGCATTGTCATGAAGAAAAATGACTGTGTGTTGCCTCTTTCGGTATTCTGGCCTTTTTTCGAGCAGCGAAACGGATCAAATCGGTCAATTGTTGTTGGTAACGTTTAGTATTAACCGTTTCCCCAGGTTTTAACAGCTCATAATTGACCACGCCCCCCTCCGGTCTCACCAAACACAGAGCATCGTCTTTCTGCCAAAGCGATTCGGTCTTGCGGTCAATGTGGATGGTGCGCCTGGGTTTTCCCATGACTTTTTGCGCTTGGGATTCTCAAAATAAATCCACTTTTCATCCCCTGTAACTATACGATGCAAAAACGACTTCCTTTTGTACCGAGCGAGCAAAATGTCACACATGTTTTTGCGGTTTTCCATTTGCCTGTCGTTCGTGCCATGTGGTACACATCTACCGGTCTTCTGAATCTTTTCCATCTCTCGTAGCCGATTGGAAACAGCTTGTTGACTAACGCCCAATTGCTCGGCGAGTTGTTTTTGTGTTTGGGAATCATCTCCGTCCAACAATGCTTGCAAATCCACAGCTTCGTATTTTTTTTGGCGGTTTTCCACGTTCCTTGTCTGCAACATCGAAGTCACCACTTTTGAAACGCCGAAACCATCGTTCACAAGTATCTTGCGATAGAGCATGTTCACCATAAGCTTCTCGAACTAATCGGTATGATTCAACAGCAGTTTTCTTCAAATGAAAACAAAAAATTAATGCTGTCCGCGAATACTCTTTGTTCGGTATAAATTTCGACATATCGAACACATCACAACACTATGCACATACTTTTCCAATTTATCACTCGTGCATGATGACACAACAAAATGGCGCAGTGTCAAATCTCTATAGCGCAAACTACATTGGAGCACCATCTGTTGTCTGAAATCCTCATTTCATATTTGTATACCTGATAATATTTTTCAATAGTAGTTTGAAATGTTTACGGGTTTTTTGGTTGGTCTTGGATAAATTTTAAGCATAATATTTATAGTCAAATATGTAAGGGGTTAAAAGGTAGGGTAGGAGATTAATGGAATTGCTCCAAATACAGTCCCTGGCCAAATTATTAGACGCACTGCAAGATTTCATGTAAAATATTAATTACCGAGTGATATTGTACCGTTTTATTATTTTTAAATTGATTTGTTTTTTATTTTTTATATTATCCAATCAATTACCTATTTATTTGACATAAATAAAACAGCATTAATTTAGAAAAGCATAAGTTTATTAAGTTTTTTAAAGAAAAGTGAAATTAATGTTAGTAAAAGTCAATATTTAGTTGAGCCACCTTTAGCCGCTATCAAAGCTTTAATTCTGCGTGGCATGCTATCAATGCAAGATTGTACTGTCTCCTGCATTTGAGGATGATGATTCCACACATGAATAATCTTTTCTAGGAGCTGGGTTTTGTTGGTAATCACATCTTTAGCCACTTCTCTTTTCATCAGCTCCCACACATTTTCAATAGGGTTCATATCAGGGCTAGCCCTAGCCAATCCAACAGAGGGATATTTTTTTCTGCCAAAAAAGCTTTAACAGACCGAGCAGTGTGACAGGGATCTCCATCTTGCATGAAAGTGAATGGTTCCCCATTTGGAAACCATTCTCTGAACTGCGGAATCAACCGATTTTGTAATACTTCTTTGTACTAATCTTGCCTCATTATTCCTTTGACGACGTACAGACGTCCAGTGCCCTTGCCGCTGATGACTGACCAAATCATCACTTTGGTGGGATGTTTAAACCGTCGGGACGACACAATCAGGATGAAACTTTCTCCATGACGACGACGCACATACTGAGCTTTATTCTGCAAAATTTCGAATGTGCTTTCGTCACTGAAGCAGACCTGTCAAAAATAGGAAAAATATATAAACTTCCATGTTTATTTGCTTTATTTAACTGAAAATGATAATAATGTATCAATTATTGATTAAATTGCCGTATCTTACCGATCTCCAGAAGTCCACATCTTTGTCTTGCCATTGTTTGGCCCACTTCAGGCGCTTTGCTTTCATTGCAGCTGTTAACTTGGGCTTCCTGGCGGGGCGACAGGCCTTAAAATCTAATTCTTTCAAATTTCTTCGAACAGTGCGCTCAGAAGCATTTACGCTAGCATCCTGGAGTTGTGATTTTATTACCTTTGTGGTAGCAAATCTGTTTTCTACACAAATTTTCTTCAAACATCTCTCTGACCGTGGAGTGAAAATTGATTTTCCACGGATCTTTTCTTTCTTTTCGGGGCTTAATTCCTTCCCTGACTCAATTTTCTTTTTTATGCGTCGTACACTAGCTTCAGAAACCTCCAATCTTCGTGATATTTCTCGTTTGTAAATGTTTTCGCAATCACAAGGGCCTTCACTTCAGCTTTTTTACGAGGTGAAAGATCGCCTTTTCTACCCATAATGAAAATAGTCCAATTACTTTTTTAAAACACTGCGTACAAAATAAACTAATAACTGAGTAGTATAAAACTGTTAAACAAACAATCACAGTCCATAAAGCCACAGAAACACGTCCGTACCTGACTCGATTCCGATCGCGACTGATACAGATTTGTACTTGTTTACGTTCATGTATCACTTTGTCAACACAGTGTTGCCATATGTTAAAAATAAATACAAATATGTAGTCTACAACAATTCTTTTAAATAAAAATCAATAATATTGTAGTTTAAATATACCATTATTGCATAAAAACTCTTAAGAAACATAAAATTACTAAAAAAAATACAGTGCGTCTAATAATTTGGCCAGGGACTGTACATGGTGTTATAGGTCTTTTTTGAGATTTTTTGAGTCGAGGAATCTAGAAATAAGGTTTTTTTTTTTATTATTTTTAAATTTAATGGGTGAAGGAGTGAAAGAGTTAGAGTGGTTAAATATGGTATTGTTTCGATACTATTGTGATAATTTTTCCAGGTTTTTGGTTGCAATAATAAACAAATCTTCAACATAATTATTTACTTACTATATATAATTATGCAGCGTATAAAACTTGAGGAAGAAAGTTAAAACGGTGATTTCATATTTATTGTGACCTAGGTATTATTTAAAGTTCTTTGAGTCAAGTGAACGAAACATATATATTATTTTTTTATTACTTGCAATATTAACAGGGGGAGAGAGATAAAGGGGTTGAAATCATTAAATAGTGTATAGTTTCAATATTATTAAATAAATTTTGCCTGGTTTTTGTTTGGGATATTTTAAAAATTTTAGCTGATCATTTATAGTAAGAGATATATTGGGTGATTGAAAAAGTTCGTTCCCGATTAGAAACCAAATTACATACAATACATTTTCATAAAAAATAGTATTAATTAATAATGTACTTTTACTGTAACTGTCTCCCATCGTCTTACAAGTTTTTGAATTTCTTCTTTGTAGAAACTCCGTGGTTTCTCTTCAAAGAAAGTCGTAAGGTAGTTTCTTCTTCCATAGAATAAAATTTTTTACCATTCAAATTATTTTCCAGAGAACGAAATAGATGAAAATCTGAAGTGGCAAGGTCAGGGGAATATGGAGGGTTCTGGAAGATTTCCTATTTTAAGTCTCTAAGTTTTTGCAGTGTCTGTTGAGCGACATGTGGTCTAGCGTTGTCATGATGAAAGATAATGCGTTTTCGATTGACCAAATTTGGATTTTGGTTTTGCTTGGATTTTAACATTGAGTTGGGTAAGTTGCACACAGTACTTCTCGGCAGTAATTATTTGGCCACTTGGAAGAAGCTCGTAAAAAATTATTCCTCTGCAATCCCACGAGACGCATAACGTGTGCTCTAAGGCTCCATACTGTCTCCTACCCTCTTTCTCATTTACATTAACGATCTGCTAGAAAAGATCGGGAATCCAATCTACACCTTTGCAGATGACAGTACGCTTATCTCTTCATTTACTTTGAACGCTCAGACATCGGCTACTCAGGCGAATATCCGCAGACAGCAGGAGGTCGTTCAACTTAACAAAGGGCTGGAAGAAATTCTACCTTGGGGTGACAGTAACCAAGTGGAATTTAACGCTATAAAAACCCAGGCGGCAGTTTTTTCTAAAAAAAATTAACGTTGCTGAACCCGACATAGTCATGTCGAGACACTCCATTCCCGTAGCATCGTCACTCAATTTATTGGGAGTTATTTTGGGAGCAAATATGTCCTGGCATGAACATGTTGCAGCAATAGCAAGGAGAGCTTCTCAAAAGTTGGGAATATTATTTCGAACCAGAAAGCTTTTACACTCCACAATAACTTTAAATTTTTTACAAAGCTCAAATTCGACCAACTATGGAATACTGCTCCCATTTTTGGGGCTCCGCTCCCAAACATACAAGGCATTTGGTGGATTCTGTTCAGAGAAGAGCTTTTCGTCTGATTGGAGACCCGAAACTGACCGACAGCCTTGATTCGCTGGAACATCGAAGAACGGTTGACGACTTGACTCGGTTCTACAAGTATTTTCATGGAACGTGTTCGAAGGATGTAGCCCGCTTAAATCCTCCCAGAGCGGCGCCTGTTAGAAATACACGTCGCGCTAATACTTCACGTCCGTATAAGGTTCAGCTTGTTACTCCACGTACAACGCTTTTCAAGCAGTCTTTTATATGGAGAACATTATCCCTTTGGAATAACTTGCCCATGGCTGTGTTTCCCACCGAGTACAATTTACAGCGATTCAAGAACAACGTGAATCGCTTTTTTTTCGCACAGATGCCGCTCCTGGAAGGCTTTGGGGGACTTCCCCGCAACACGTGTACTAAACCCATAAAAAAAATCACTCTCATTGGATGCAATTCAGCCTTTGCCATAGATTCTGCTTTTTTACTTCCATATTTTCAGCTTCTGTTGTTATACACAACCCATTTTCAGTTCCAGTTATGACTTGGTTCGTTTTGTTGACGGACGAGGAAAGAAATAGCTGTAGAGGCACGGTTTAGTTTGTTCCGTTCTGTCAAAATGAGCGGCACCCAGGTATCGAGTTTCGAAGTGTATACAAGTTGCTTTAAATGACGAAATGCAGTCAAATTGTCAACATTTAGTCTTTCAGCAATCTCTTCAGTGGTAATCCGTGGATTATTATTCACTAAGTCAAGGATAAATTCATTATCAAATCTTGAAGATCGTCCAGAGCGAAGTTTATAGTTTAAATTGAAGTCACCATTTCGAAATCGACCAAACCACTTTCTAACTGTCCTAAGATTAGGAGCACGATTCAAATAAACGTCTTGAATATTTTTGTTGCAGTTCCAACACTCACTTCCTTTTTAAATTTATATAACATAACATGACGAAAAAGTAACTTTTCATTTTCCATTTTGAATATTAACTTTGCACACAAATTAATTTAAATGACCTTTTTTTAAAGTTATGTTAACTCACGATGTATTTAGATAACTCTCAGGTAATAATATGATTCTAAAGGTAACATCAGCACAGTCAAACGTGCATGCTGCTGCCATCTATGAAAATCGGACACGAACTGTTGCAATCATCCAACTTGAGGTGAAAATAATAAATAAGAAAGTTAAAAGGGTGGTTATGCATATATCATAACATACTTCTATTTCGATGTTCTTCCTTTTTTGTTATTTTCAATATTAACAGAAATAGTACGATGAAGAGAAAATTTTTAGACATACAAACAGTCAAATTGGTCATAACTTACTTACCTCTGGCACATTAGGTAAATTATTATGTTTATATCCCTTGCTAAAGGGAAAGAATTACGCCCTGCAATTTTTACTTTCCTTTACATTTTAGTGTTCTTCTTAGATCGCGAGAAATATATATTCCCATATCCATCAGTCTGTCTATCTGACTAGTAGGCTGTCGGTCTGTTGATGTCATGTTACTCGTACGAAATGATATTTTAATATTCGAATTAGGGACGAAATCTATGGTGATTAAGCGATATCGTTTTGAGGAAAGAAAGTGAAAGGGGTAGGTGTCGATATGTTGTATGATTTTGTTCATATTATTTTCTTTCTCTTTACTTGAGACAGTCAAATTTAGTATTTTAGAATTACGTGTTTGTAAGGAAAGTACCCTTTATCGACTTTTTAACCAACCTCCAAGAGGAGGCGGTTCTCAATTCGACGCGTATGTATTTTTTTAATGTATATTCCGGCATAACTCTAGCAAACATGTATCGATTTGGATGATTATTTTTTATTTTGAGAGAGTACACATTCGAGATGGTCCCATATAAATTTTATGGAAATTGGTTATGTAGTTTTTGAAAAAATCCTAAAAAACTTAAATTTCTGTAATAAAACACCGATAACTCTGGCAAATATGTGCCAATTTGGATGATTTTTTTTAGTGTTCCGTACGAAACACTTATGGGATCACTTCGGTGTCCGTCTCTGCCCATCTCTCTGTCCGTCAAAACCCGATGTTCTCCTAAACTATTTGACATAGAAAGTTGAAATTTGACACAATATAGGAATTTATGGTACAATCAAAGCCGTATAATTTTGATAGGTAAATTTTGACTTAACAGGTTGACTGCCGACCACTCCGATCGGAGTGCGTCAGGTCTCTTCGCCAACGCCGTCTACTCCGATCGGAGTTCGACATGCGTTCTTACGAAACGTTTTAGTATTCCATCGGCGTTGTATATGAAAACGTGTTTCTAGTGGTGGCGTTGCTTAAAAACGCAAGTTCTAACAGGTGCTTAAGTGGTTCCGCGGATTTGCTTTTGGTTTGGTTGTAATCTGCCGTACAATATGACAATCAACCTTGGCCTTCTGGTATTAAAAAAAGACATTGTAGTGATGAAAAAAAGGTATATGATAAGAAAAAGAAGCTAACTGACACTGAATTATTGTAGCTATTGGAAGAAAGCGGAGGTAGTAGTGACGAACATTACGTACCAGACACAGACGATAGTGATGTAAATTCAAGCTCCGAGTCCGAAGAAGAGAATTTTATAGACCCTATTCGGCCACATCAAACACTTCCTAGCCTTGATGAGATAAAATGGAACGACAGAGGTGCGTTAAAACAAATTTTGTTCCAGAAAACCCAGGAATTATTCGTGCAAATTCCAGGACAGGGTGCACCTATCCATTTTTTCGAAATGATCATTGATGATGATTTTTTACAAACTATTGTAGAACGAACGAACTCTTACGCAGTCGAGGTTTTGCTGCGCCCAGAAACAAGTACAAAATCACGTATTACTAATTTTAAAGATCTTACTCTTGACGAACTAAAAATTTTTTTGGCCCTGTTACTTCACACTGGCACAATATCCTTGAGCCGTCTTAACGATTATTGGAAAACTGATCCGCTATTTAATCTACCTGTTTTTAGAAAATATATGTCAAGGAATAGATTTTTGCTTATCTTGAGGTGTTTGCATTTTACATCTCCAGATATGGATCCGGCAGATCGGCTAGGAAAAATTAGATTTGTGGCAGATTTTTTTAACAACAAGATGGGAGAAATTTACTATCCTGGAAGAGAGTTGTCTTTGGATGAAGCTATGGTACTTTATCGGGGTCGTCTCCAGTTTAAACAGTATATCAAGAATAAGCATCATAAGTATGGTATGAAGTTATACATGCTGACAGAGCCTAATGCGACTTATTTTGAAATTTCGTGTCTACGAAGGTGCGACAGATGTTTATGGTGGAAGCGGACATACTGAAAAAGATTGTTTTACATTTATTGGAGGAAAAATTGGTGTGGGACATGCTGTTTATTCTAGACAATTTTTACAATAGTGTTAATTTAGCTAGGAAATTACTTCAACAAAATACATACTGCACTGGTACGCTGAGAGCTGAGAGGAAAGATAATCCGAAAGAGGTAATGAGTGCAAACTTAAAACGTGGTGAGAATAAATCTATGTTTTGCAATGGAGTGCATGTCGGAAAATGGCGCGATAAACGCAATGTTCAATACATTTCAACAGAATTTGGAAGCGAAATGGGCATTTTTAAAAACAAAAGAAATCAAGAATCTGAAAAAACCTTCCGCAATCATTGGATATAATGCTTTTATGTCCGGTATAGATAGACAGGATCAAATGACGGCATATTATCCTTGCAGCCGTAAAACCATTCGGTGGTACAAAAAGTTATTCATGCATGTGCTGCAAATGAGCATGATAAACGCCTATTTTTTGTACAATAAATATTCGCGGTCTGACCAGTTACGATTATATGACTTCCGATTGGATGTCATAAGAAATTTACTAGCCAGACGACCAATTACTAATTTGCCGCAAATTCCTCCAGGCCAAATAAATGTCCACAGCATTAGCAAAGTAGAAAAAATTGTTAGTGAAAAAAAAGGAACTAAAGAAACAAAACGGGTAAGCAGAAAGGAATGCAAAGAATGCAGGAAAATAAAATAAGAAAGCAAACAGCGTATGAATGCAAAATGTGCCCTGGACAACCAGGTTTTTTTGCCTTAATTGCTTTGAGGATTACCATAAAAATGTACAAAAATGATTTAGAAATAAATGTTTTGAGTTCATGAGTTCGATTTATTATTTCTTTACTTATTTAATTGGACACTCCGATCGGAGTGTTCGGCATCTAGTAAAAATTTTCACTTGCAATGCCGATTACTCCGATCGGAGTGAAATTTTTTTTTTTCTAATATTTTGAATGGCACATAAAAAAAACACATCCAAGACTCATTTTAATTTATATTTACCACAATAAAATAAAAATATTTGGAAAAATCTTACCGGCGTCAACCACAAACTCAAAAAAAAATATAGATCGGCAGTCAACCTGTTAAGGGGTTTTTTGGGGGTGAAATCTGAATCGGGAAAAAAATATTACCAGATCGTCGAGTGAATGAAAGCTTGTGAAAACACACAAGTTCAAAAATTTATTTGATGTAATATTCGGGCAAATTTTTCTTCATAATATTTTTAAAAAACCGCCAAAAGTCGATGACCACCCCCCTTATTGTGAAAAGTACTGATTAAAAAATTTTGAAAAAATTCTGAAATATTCTTCATAAAGTGTAGATTGAATGAAAATTATCACGAGTGCGTTACCTTTGATAATTTATTTGTTATGTATAAAAAAATTCAGTCATAAGTTGTCAACAAAGACCGGAAACAAACTTTGTTGAAAACTCATTTAGGGTGTATTTTGTGAAGTCACTGTTAGCCTATATTCGTATTTTACAGAAGTTTCTTGTCTGAAACGTGACCGATTGTACTTTTTGCATAAACGAACTTCACGAGCTTCTTGAGTTTCTTGAGAGCGTGATATTGCGTTCCGATTAGCATTCTTACCAAGCCGAAACTCTCTTTCTTTTTAAATTTCCTGAGAACGATGTTCTCTTTGGCGAGCAGCAGGTTTCGTAGATCTACTCCTGATTAATTTCACAATCTTCAAGAAATTTAACTGGAAACAAATAATGGCAGTATTTACCTATAAAGGACGTAGATATATAAAAGATATAAATAAGAAAATTAATTCTTAAAACTAACAAAATTATGTGTTAACATTACCCTGAAAAAACTACTACTAAAAAAGCGAAAAATAAAAACTTTTTAACAAAAAAAGTTTGAAAAGACCAACACACAAAATTTTTGCCACTATAAAGTAAAAAAATAATGTATTCTTATTATTATGGTTTCTTTATAAACAAACGACTTTTGAAGTCATTTTGTAGGATTTGTTTATACGCAATTAATAACTGAATTGCCAAATTAAAGCAATATCTTATCTTAGAGGTATTTTACGAGTGTTTCAAAAACATTATTTTTTACTTTATAGTAGCAAAATTTTGTGTGCTGATTTTTTGAAGTTGGTTTTTTTTGTTAAAACGTTTTTCATTTTGTATTAACCATCACATATTACAAATATTATTATAATTACTATAAACATAGAAAATATAGCCATCTCTGCAAATACACGTGGAATGAAAAACCGCAGCCACGTTAAAATGTGCCTCGTCGAGTTTCCCAAAGATGTCGCGCAAGTAGAAGTTGTATTATATGTAAGAATAAGAGGGAACATATACGCGACACCTCCAAGAAATTTCACGAGCACATTTTAAAGATCCGGCCGTGGTCAGCCGGCTTCGTTTTGCGGCAAACGTTTTGTTTTGCGAGGTTTTATATTTCTGTTGAGATAGCTTTATTTTCTGTGCCATAGGATAAAAAGTGAATTAAATAGGCTTTCTATAGAGCCAAATTTATCTAATGGAAGGCCTCCAAACTTGGTGTCAATAATAGTGTAATATTAAAAATATTTAAACAATTTCTCAGTAGCTTTGGATAAAATGTAGAAACTGATTTTAACGAAACAATTCTAATTTTTGCTCTATACAACTTACCAATCGCAGTTTTTCTTATTGGTTTATAAAAAATGTTCCCAAATTGACTTCAATATAACGGGGGATTAGGTAAGTCTTCTATGTAGGTCTAGTCAGTTGTTATAATACTTCTATCCTGGATGTCAAAAACGTTAGTTTATTCAAAAGATTTTAAAATTATTATAATTTTTAGTCTACATAAATCGCCATTTACTGAAATAAGGTTGGATAGTTCGCAGTCTAAACACTAAACTCTGTTAGACAGACATAAAAGTACGGGCAATGTCTGAACCATATTTACGATTTCTTTGACCACAGCCGTGATACATTTAAAGAATAGGTTACAGTACTCACTAAAGTATTTTTTTAGCCAAATACAGTATATATAACAGCTGAATAATGTAGTAGATGACACGAATACTTTCAAAACTTAACTTACAGGTTTTTATGGTAGCGTAATGACCGATCACTGAATAATAGGGCTAGATTTATTAATTATTTCTTTTGAGAGACACAGGGGAAAACTTTGGTGTATAGCTAAATATCTAATTAAGCTACTAGTATCTTACTGTTACAGGACACATAAACAAAGAAAACTCCAACTTTGCTACAGATTTCCGTCAAACAAATGATATTTTTCCAGACATAAATAATTTACAAATATTACATAAAGCACAAAAAGGAAGAAAATTATATATTTTAGTAGCTATAGAGATCTACAAACACAATAAAAATAAGGATACGACCCTCCTAAATAATCAAACAGATGTTCAGAATTCCACCCTATTTGGCGTATTTTAGAAGTGTTTTAAGTAGGAATTTTATAAAAAGTTTTAAGAATATATTGAAAAATATTTTTTGAAGTTTAGAAGAAAACTTCTTTAAAGGCCTGTAAATACGTCCATAATGATAAAAAAACATTAAAAAAGATTTTTTACTGCTAAACAACAAAATACCTGATTTGAAAACAATTTAACAGATATATATATATATAATATATATATATATATATAATATATATATATATATATATATATATATATATATATATATATATATATATATGTGGTATATATATATATATATATATATATATATATATATATATATATATATATATATGTATAATATATATATATATATATATATATATATATATATATATATATAAATATATATATATATATATATATATGTATATATTATATATATATATATATATATATATATATATATATGTGTATATATATATATATATATATATATATATATATACATATATGTATATATATAATATATATATATATATATATATAATATATATATATATATATATATATATATATATACAGTCCCTGGCCAAATTATTAGACGCACTGTATTTTTTTTTAGTAATTTTATGTTTCTTAAGAGTTTTTATGCAATAATGGTATATTTAAACTAAAATATTATTGATTTTTATTTAAAAGAATTGTTGTAGACTACATATTTGTATTTATTTTTAACATATGGCAACACTGTGTTGACAAAGTGATACATGAACGTAAATAAGTACAAACCTGTATCAGTCGCGATCGGAATCGAGTCAGGTACGGACGTGTTTCTGTGGCTTTATGGACTGTGATTGTTTGTTTAACAGTTTTATACTACTCAGTTATTAGTTTATTTTGTATGCAGTGTTTTAAAAAAGTAATTGGACTATTTTCATTATGGGTAGAAAAGGCGATCTTTCACCACGTAAAAAAGCTGAAGTGAAGGCCCTTGTGATTGCGAAAACATTTACAAACCGAGAAATATCACGAAGATTGGAGGTTTCTGAAGCTAGTGTACGACGCATAAAAAAGAAAATTGAGTCAGGGAAGGAATTAAGACCGAAAAGAAAGAAAAGAAGCGGTAGAAAACCAATTTTCACTCCACGGTCAGAGAGATGTTTGAAGAAAATTTGTGTAGAAAACAGATTTGCTACTACAAAGGTAATAAAATCACACCTCCAGGATGCTAGCGTAAATACTTCTGAGCGCACTGTTCGAAGAAAATTGAAAGAATTAGATTTTAAGGCCTGTCGCCCCGCCAGGAAGCCCAAGTTAACAGCTGCAATGAAAGCAAAGCGCCTGAAGTGGGCCAAACAATGGCAAGACAAAGATGTGGACTTCTGGAGATCGGTAAGATACAGCAATTTAATCAATAATTGATACATTATTATCATTTTCAGTTAAATAAAGCAAATAAACATGGAAGTTTATATATTTTTTTCCTATTTTTCACAGGTCTGCTTCAGTGACGAAAGCACATTTGAAATTTTGCAGAATAAAGCTCAGTATGTGCGTCGTCGTCATGGAGAAAAGTTTCATCCTGATTGTGTCGTCCCGACGGTTAAACATCCCACCAAAGTGATGATTTGGTCAGTCATCAGCGGCAAGGGCACTGGACGTCTGTACGTCGTCAAAGGAATAATGAGGCAAGATTAGTACAAAGAAGTATTACAAAATCGGTTGATTCCGCAGCTCAGAGAATGGTTTCCAAATGGGGAACCATTCACTTTCATGCAAGATGGAGCTCCCTGCCACACTGCTCGGTCTGTTAAAGCTTTTTTGGCAGAAAAAAATATCCCTCTGTTGGATTGGCCCTGATATGAACCCCATTGAAAATGTGTGGGAGCTGATGAAAAGAGAAGTGGCTAAAGATGTGATTACCAACAAAACCCAGCTTCTAGAAAAGATTATTCATGTGTGGAATCATCATTCTCAAATGCAGGAGACAGTACAATCTTGCATTGATAACATGCCGCGCAGAATTAAAGTTTTGATAGCGGCTAAAGGTGGCTTAACTAAATATTGACTTTTACTAACATTAATTTCACTTTTCTTTAAAACTTAATAAACTTATGCTTTTCTAAATTAATGCTGTTTTATTTATGTCAAATAAATCGGTAATTGATTGGATAATATAAAAATAAAAAACAAATCAATTTAAAATAATAAAACGGTACAATATCACTCGGTAATTAATATTTTACATGAAATCTAGCAGTGCGTCTAATAATTTGGCCAGGGACTGTATATACATATATATATATATATATATATATATATATATATATATATATATATATATATATATATATATAATAAAATAATTTTAATTTAAGTTCGCTGAAATTTAATGAAGGGTAATTCCAAATTGTACCGGGAAATTTGTTATGAATTGTAAATAAACCACATTAGATTGTAGCATTACCCTTGACAATGTAGAAAACCTACGAAACTGCATTAGCAGAAATTAAGACCTCACCTTCATTAAGAACTAGATTTCGCAGTGAAGAATTCGTTAGAATTCATTAATAAAACAAAAAATCTAGTTCTTAATGAAGGTGAGGTCTTAATTTCTTTTGATGTTAGTTCTTTGTTCCCAAGTGTGCCAATTCCACAAACTTTACAATATCTCGAAGAATTACTTAGAATGAATGACTTTGAAGACGAAATTATTCGTGAATACTTGATATTATCTAAACTCTGTATGGAACAAAATTATTTCCAATATAACAATCAATTTTATGTTCAGAAAGAAGGAACAGCTATGGGTAATTGCTTGTCACCTTTCATAGCCAATTTATTCATGAGTAAGTTTGAAATCGAAGCCAGTCAAGGATTCGAATATTTCCCAAGGGTATGGTATAGGTATGTGGATGATATTTTCGCGATTTTTGATACAAAGAAAGCAAATATTGATGATTTTGTTTCCAAATTAAATAGACGGTATGATTCCATTAAATTCACTTACGAAGTTGAGAACAAAGGACAATTGCCTTTTCTAGATATTTTAATTATTAAAAATAATAATAGATTAGAATTTGATATCTATAGGAAGGACACAATAACAGCTAGATATATTCCTAATGATTCTTTTCATTGCAAACAACATAAATTAGCCTCATTACATTTTTTAGTTCATCGTTTGGTCACTTTCCCTCTGAATAGAGTAAACTTTAATAAAGAAAGGAATCGTATTAGAAATATAACTAGAGTTAATGGTTATGACGATGACTTAGTAAATAAGCTAATAAATAGGCATAAGTTTAGGTTTAATATTCAGAATTCCACCTTTTTTACACGCGAAGAAAATAACACCAAGTATGTCTCCATACCATATAATCCGAAATATAGCAAGGGACTCAATAAGGTATTTAATAAGGTAGGCCTCACCTTAGTCTATAAGTCATCAGACAATCTGAGGAATATCTTAGGAAATCCCAAAGATAAGATTCCTAATTGTGAGAAAAGTGGAATTTATGAAATTAGTTGTAATGATTGTGACAAAAAGTATGTTGGGCAAACTAAAAGGTCAATTAGAACACGATTTAAAGAACATTTAGCACACTTAAAATACAACAGAACAGAAAAGTCTAGCATTGCCGAACATGCTCTTGAAGCTGATCATACTGTAACATTAGATAATCTAAGATTAATAAAAAATGTATCTGATAGGAGATTGTTGAACGCATACGAAAGTATGGAAATCATAAAATGTAAAAGTAGTTTAAACAAAGACAGAGGGCCTATTCCTTATAGTCCCCTCTACTGGTTACTTGACCGGAACTGATAGCCTTGCCTATGTCATTAGTTCCGCTTGAGTAATTCAAGAGTTAGGCTAAGTATAAATAGGGTAGATTTGGTAGTTTAGCTTTAGTCAATCATCGCTCCTGATGAAGCTAACATGGTTAGCGAAACGCGCGTCGAGTGTAAAAATAAAGTGTTTGGTGTAGTGGTGATATATACTGAGTAGTACCTACATATTTGTTTAATTATAAACAAATTAAATAAAATTATTTTGTCTCGGTATCTAATGCTTAAAGCAGGAGCTATCAGTCCCGGTTCAATTTACAACCTTCTTCATTTTAGCAAATAGTTTTTTGTATACCAGATATATTATCAAATTTAATACACCCATGATCATTTTCGCTCAACCTATACTTTATGGAGACTATTCTAGAATTTTTTAAAAATTTTTTGATCATTACTTTTCGAGGTAGGATGAGTTGACAGGGGTTTTTGGCCATTTTTAAAAATAATACAACGAAAAGTATTACGCAAGTATTACATCATATATATTTTTGAACTTGTGTTTTCACAAACTTTTATTTGATACACAACTCGATGACCTGGTAATCTTTTTTCAGTTCTGATTTTACCTTACAAAAATAACCCTTTAAATCAAAATTTAACTTTTAAAGCGACACGGTCCTAATTGGGCCATCGATTTCTATATTTGTGCCAAATTTCAATTTTCTATGACGAATAATTTCGAAGAAAATCGGGTGTGACAGACAGACAGACGGATAGACGAAACTTACAACTATGGCTTATAAAAAAAAGCAAGGAAAATATTATAAACATGGTCATTCTAAAATTCCAGAATTTTGGGGAAATTAAAGTAAAACCCTTATTTCAAATTAATACATACCGTATGTAGTGCGGAATTTTCTCAGAATATTATTTCGAACTCGTCACCACATAATATTAAATTGCCGAAAATTAAAAATGTTTTCAGACTATATGTACCGCCAGATATTCTTTATAAATACGAAAATATGCTAAATCGATTAAAAACTTTTAAAAAATATGTATTCGTAATACGAACCGATCCAACTAAACTCAGCAATTGAACTAATTATAAAGCGAAGCTTTATATTTTTCAATTGGCTTAAAGCACAATTAGTTGAGTCCAATTTCATCATCATCATTAGCTTATTTCATCAAGGGTCAGATGTCAACCTCCCTAAGTTGTCTCCACTGAGCTCTATTGTTTGCCTTTTGCATCCAATCATGTCCTGCTAATCGTTTTATCTGGTCCGTCCATCTTGTATGTGGTCTACTTCTGCTTCTTTTATGTTCTCTAAACTCTCCATTCAACCATACGGCGTGTCTGTTTGTTATCATTCCTCCTCGCGATATTCCCACCCCAATTTCACTTACAACATACATATTCGTTGTATTATATATGTAATTTTTAATCCTCTTCGTATCTCGATGTTAAGATACGATCTTGGAGTCTAATATTTAGCATTCTCCTCTTCATTGTTCTTTGAGTTACCTGGAGTTTATTTATTATACTTTTATTTAAACCCCACGTTACAGTGCCATATGTTAATTCCGGCAGTACATATTGATCGAACACTCTAGCTTTTGTTATATTTGGGCTGTCCAATTTAATTTAAATGTGGATTGTAAACTTCCGAACGCAGACAAAGCTAACGAGACTCTTCTATCCAAATCAACCTTTAAACTATTTTTTGATATCTCGATTTTTTGTCCTAAATATTTATTAAATAAATATTCTTTCACCTTCTATTAACAGTTCCTGGCTGTTATCTTCAGTTTCGTTGTTCAAATATTCGGTTTTGGTGAAGTTTATTTTTAAACCTACTTCTTGAGAGTTGTTATTTAATTATATCAGCATTTCTTGTAATTCTTCTTTTGTGTTGGCAATCATCTGCGAACCTTAAGTGATTTAATCGTTCACCGTCTATTAGTATTCCTTTATTTTCCCACTTTCGGGATTTGAACATGTCTTCTAGAGTCAACGTGAACAGCTTTGAGGATAGTCGCCTTGTCTAATTCCTCTTTTAATTTTGATTTAATATTTTTATTATTCAAGCATTATTTGTGATGTGGCATTTTTATATATGTGTTCAAGAAGAGATGTATATCTTTCGTCGATTCTGCCATTACTTAAGGCATTAAGGACTGCCCATATCTCTGTCAAATCAAATGCTTTTTCGTAGTCAACCACAGGGTGACCACATATTCATTTGCTTTGTCCACTGGTAATCTAATTGTTTTATGGTCCAAAATGCTGTATCACCGGCTAAATTCCGCTTATTCACGCCTTCACTCTAGTATACCTAATTCTAAAACTAAAGAGATTTGGAATCTAGTGGAAAAACAACACTTTTTGCCGTCTTTTTGTTACTTAAACACAACAAGCATTACATTATAAATGAAAAGCAAAACTTAACTAGAAATTTAAACGATATTTTACGGAGAAATTACTTCATATCCACCTTAAATAGAAGATAGTTTTCCCTTATACCCATTAAAGTTTAGGTAAACTCTAAGAAATAAAGCAAACATATGCAAACTATAAGATATGAACCCCAGGTGGGATATTATTGGAGAGTCGCAGCTAAACCGGCTTGTTTTTGGAAACAACCTGCTGTTTTAGAATAAATTAATATTATGGCAAGAAATTTTGAGATATTATTTTAAATAACGATATACTAGAAACCACTATTATAAACCTCTGCCTCAATCATTGGACCCCTTAGATCTTTGACTATAAATATTTTTACCTAAATCTCTTTCATTATGTCAACCAAAACCAGAAAAAATTTTCATAATACTATTAGAGTTATAAAAACTTTATAGCCTCCACTTATTACACACCTTCCTCTAAAGCAGCATTGATAAAAACTTATAGACTCTATTCCTACCTCAAATATTACATGAGCATCAGATTTTAAATACATATTTTATTTCGTTCCAGAGTTATTTTACAAACAGGTCGACAGCAGACAGACTAACAAAAATTGAAAATACTGTATTTCGTAATGTACCATATGAGGTGAAAAGTCCCGAGACTTTTGAATAAAAAAAATATTTTTGCCAAAAATCGATTTTATTCCTCAACGTAGGTTCCTTCAAGAGCAATACACATTCCTGCGATCTTCCAACATTTGGATACCTTTCATATAATACCATTTGTCGAGTTCCCTAAAATAAGCCTCAGTTTCCCATTCGACTTCTTCATTAGAGCCAAATCTCCTTCCTAGAGACACTTTTTCAAATTTGGAAAGAGCTAATAATCTCTGGGTGACAGATCTGGTGAATATTGTGGATGAGGAAGCAATTCATAGCCCAACTGGCCAATTTCACCATCGAATTTATGGAGTTTTGAGCTGGTGCATTATGTTGGTGAAATAACACTTTCTTCTTCGCTAAATGTGGCATTTTTTTTTCTTGATTTCACCATTCAAACGGCCCAATAAATCACCATAGTAGTCTCTGGTGATTATTCGCCCCTTTTCAAGATAGTCTTCTTCTTTCTTATACGGTGTGTCATATAACTAGTATTCCTTCCACCTTTTCGAAGGTCTGCCCCTCTCTATTCCTCAAGATTTAATGAGTTTGGCCTTTTTTACCAGTCTGTTGTCGTCCATCCGATCTACGTGTTTATTCCACTGTTTTCTTCTAGTTCTTGTCCATGCGGATATTTCTTAGATCTTAGTTAGTTCTTGTAGATCTTTGTCGCGGCTTTTATCGTGGATATTTTTCCATGTATGTCCTAATCACCTTCATTTCTGTTGTCCTCGTCATTTATGCTGTTTTGCATGTATCAGCTCTTATTTTTACAGCATATGTCAAGATCGGTCTCACTGTTTTCACTGTCAGACTATATCCGTCAAGCAACCTGCTATTAGTGATGCCTTCCTAGACTGTTGACTTACATCCTTGTTTAAGTCTCCGTCGCTTGTTATCATTCAATTATATAATTCAATAATACTTCCTTGGATCTCTAGCTTGTATCTTAATAATTCTTTTAAAGCTACCATAAAATTTTGTCTTGGTTGTGTTAATAATCATGTTTAGTTTTTTTTCGCTTCTAAATTGAAAGCATAAAAGATCCTCTGGAGGTTGTCCTCGAAATCGGAGATGAAGACTGCATCATCAACGTAACAAATTGTGTGGAAGTGTGTATTGCCCATTTTGTATCCTCTAGTTTTTAGAAGATTCTCCAATGTTGTGTCCGTGACGAAATTGAAGATAAATGGACTTTATTTTTACTTCCTTGCTCAGTAGATGTCACACTTTTATATTTGTTTTGCATTCAGCGTTAATTTCATGTATGATTTTTATCAGCTTGTAGTTTTGATTGAGTGGTCCGTTACTTTGTGACAGTACATTTTAACAATAAAACTACTTAATTACTTTGTTAACTGTCACTAAATATATTTGTAAAGATTTTACAATTGCGTTATCGCGATTTCGTAGTACAACTACATTGTCAAACGCTTAACTAAGACTAAAACAGATTTTTGATATTTTATGTTTATATGATGAACAGATGTGGGTCTATTATATGTTAAAAAAGTTTGAACAAAAGAGAATTTGCTACGTCTAATTGACTATTCAGTAAATTTATATTATGGTCCTTTGAATGTCTGTAAATTTCTATAGATTCTAAGAAGTTGAGTTTTGACTCTTTAGGTGCCATATGGAGTATTTGTAAAAAATCGATATTGGGAAAAGTATGGCCTGTTTCTAAGAAGTGTTTAGCAAAGTGTGATTTTTCATTTTTTAGCCTATAAGAGACATTGTGTTCTGCGAATCTTGTCTTGAAATTCCGTCCCGTTTGGCCTACGTAACAGCTATTGCACTCTTGACAATTAAGTTTATAAACGCCTGATTTATTGTATTTATTAGTTCTATCTTTGGCATTAAAAAATATATTGGATAATTTTTTGAGCGGGTTTTAAAGCTATTCTTGTTTTTTTTTTTCGGTCGTGAGAACTTGGGATATTTTATCCGAGATGGGACCAAAATATGTCAGAGGTATGAATGTTTTCTTTTGTCGGTATTCTTTTACGGGGTAGATTAAGCTGAAAGTGATTTGTTTTCGTTTACGGTTTTTTAAGGTATTAATTATTTTAGGTTGGAAGCCGTTATTGAGTGCTATATTTTTGATTGTGTCCAGTTCTTTTTTTAAATTATTTTTTACTAAGAGGGATATTGAAGGCTCTATGGATCATAGATCTATAGGCTGCCAGTTTATGGGAGTTAGGGTGTATTGAGTCAGCTGGGATGGTGACATCTGAAAAGGTTGCGGAAGATATCGAGTTCTAGTCTATTTCTCTTTTTCAAAATTGTAATATCTAAAAAATTTATTTTATTATCGGTTTCCTTTTCAAGTGTGAAATTTATGTTGGGGTGTAAATTATTTAGCTGATTTAAAGTGGAATTTAGTTCAGTATCATTTCCAAGGAAACATACTAAGATGTCGTCCACATATCTAAACCAAAAGAGAATATTTTTCGCGTGTTGAGTTTTTAGAAAACTGTTTTCCAATTCTGACATAAAAAAAAAAAAAAACAGTGTTCTAAAAACTCAACACGCGAAAAATATTCTCTTTTGGTTTAGATATGTAGACGACATCTTAGTATGTTTCCTTGGAAATGATACTGAACTAAATTCCACTTTAAATCTGCTAAATAATTTACACCCCAACATAAAATTCACACTTGAAAAGGAAACCGATAATAAAATAAATTTCTTAGATATTACAATTTTGAAAAAGAGAAATAGACTAGAATTCGATATCTTCCCCAAACCAACCTTTCAGATGCCACCATCCCAGCTGACTCAATACACCCTAACTCCCACAAACTGGCAGCCTATAGATCTATGATCCATAGAGCCTTCAATATCCCTCTTAGTAAAAATAATTTAAAAAAGAACTGGACACAATCAAAAATATAGCACTCAATAACGGCTTCCAACCTAAAATAAATAATATCTTAATAAACCGTAAACGAAAACAAATCACTTTCAGCTTAATCTACCCCGTAAAAGAATACCGACAAAAGAAAACATTCATACCTCTGACATATTTTGGTCCCATCTCGGATAAAATATCCCCAAATTCTCACGACCGAAAAAACAAGAATAGCTTTAAAACCCGCTCAAAAATTATCCAATATATTTTTTAATGCCAAAGATAAAACTAATAAATACAATAAATCAGGAGTTTATAAGCTTAATTGTCAAGAGTGCAATAGCTGTTACGTAGGCCAAACGGGACGGAATTTCAAGACAAGATTCGCAGAACACAATGCCTCTTATAGGCTAAAAAATGAAAAATCACACTTTGCTAAACACTTCTTAGAAACAGGCCATACTTTTCCCAATATCGATTGTTTACAAATACTCCATATGGCACCTAAAGGGTCAAAACTCAACTTCTTAGAATCTATAGAAATTTACAGACATTCAAAGGACCATAATATAAATTTACTGAATAGTCAATTAGACGTAGCAAATTTTCTTTTGTTCAAACTTTTTTAACATATAATAGACCCACATCTGTTCATCATATAAACATAAAATATCAAAAATCTGTTTTAGTCTTAGTTAAGCGTTTGACAATGTAGTTGTACTACGAAATCGCGATAACGCAATTGTAAAATCTTTACAAATATATTTAGTGACAATTAACAAAGTAATTAAGTAGTTTTATTGTTAGCTTGTAGTTTGTCTGCTTTTCTTGTAATATTTTTTATAATATCTGTTAATTGCACTCTATCGAAGATTTAAGTCATATTGACAAGATAGTCGATCAGTATTATTCCATGTGCGCACATACTTGCAAAAAAAAATGTTTGTTTGTGGACGTTTCGGTTGGCTTTTATGCGGTACCAACCACTCTGGGGACTGCCTGTTGGACTCAGGCGTGTAGTTCGTACATTGTTACGAATAAATGCAAAAAACTTCTTCGTATGACGCAGAAACAGTTCCAAAACAACGTTCTGAATCTTCGACACGTTGCTGTTTTTGATCAATCCTGAGAGTTTGCTGCATCTATAGGATGCACATACCTTTTTAATACGAAAATATTCATGCAAAATATTGCTCACTCGTTCTGGTGATATCTTCATGATGTCAGCTACCTCTCTTATTTTCACTTTGCGGTCATTCAGAACAATATGGTGGATTTTTTGTCATTTTTGGAGTGACTGCCTCATTTAGATATCGGAAACGTCGTGCATTATCGGTGCTTGTACGACCGCAATTAAGTTCACTATACCATCGACATACAGGTGCTTTCGATGGAGCAGTGGTACCATAACGCTTCTAGAGCCATTCTTGGATCCTGGCTGTATTTTTTCCCAGCAAATACGAATGTTTAATCCGCACACGAAATTCTTTTTGCTCCACCGTTGTGCAAAAATCAATAGTAGCGTCACTCAAACAGCTGAACCTAGCAAACTAATAGACAAAATATAATTAAAATTCTACACGAATCTTCCGAGAGTTGACACTAACTGAAAATCACATGGGTTTTTATTTGTGCTACCATCTTTCGGAAAGTCCTCGGAACTTTTCACTCTTTGTAAATAGAGACCCTAAAACGTGAAAAAAATCAAAGATCTCGGAGAGAAATTTTTCGCGAATACTTCCATTTAGGAAGCGAAGTAAAAATAAAGTAAACACGTTTTTTCTTTATAAATTTACCAGGTTAACAATATTTAATTGAAAGTTAAAAAATAGGTTTCTAGTCATTTAAATGGCATTTTTGAGTATTTAATTGACATTTTAATATCATATCTAAAAGTGGCGACGGTCAACTTTTGGTTTTCTTTAAATAATAATTAGATATTTAACTTCCTTGTTGTCAAAACATCCTATTATGTTTTGATATCATGTTTTATTTAGTTATTAATAACACATCATACCGGAGTTTATTTATTAAACACGATATTTTGTATTTTTAAATTTTTAACAATGTTCAATAACACCCATTTCCGCCATGAACCTGTACGAATACACGCCACATTGGCAAATACAGCGCAGGCTTTAGCTCGTCCATTAGCAATTAGATATATTTGTAAGTCGTCTTTATAAATTATTGCAATATAAACTTGTTGATATAACTGCCTAATTATGGCCTAAGGATGATTCTTGAGGAGTTCAATAAGTATCTAGCAGTGAAAGAATTAACAATGTATACCAATGTCAGTACAAATTGAGAAAAATGACTGCTAAATAAATGACGAATACTAATTTCTATTTGTTAAAATTTTTAGATTCATAGCTACGAGACGGTAATCACACTTAAACAATTTTTTAAGGAGAATATAGAGATTATTAGTGTGATGACAAATTCTAGCTTTGAGTTGAAAATTGTTTGCATTTTCGTTAGAGGTACAAGGATTTTGATTTGTTATATTATAAAGTAAAAAACTTTTGCTTAAAAACCATGACAACATTACAACAATTTCAATTATATTTAAAATCCGAGTCAATTTTTCTTGATTAGTTACGTAAATTTATCATCATTTTTCCTCAACGGCTTTTAATACGAGGTTGGTTTGAAAAGTCCGTGCAAAAATAAAAACTACTTATGTGTTTTGGGGTAAACCTTTTTTATTTTTCGACATAGTCTCCTTTTAGGCTTATACACTTCGTCCAACGATGTTCTAGTTTGTTGATCCCTTCCGAATAATAGGATTTGTCCAAGTCTGCAAAATATCCATTAGTGTCTGCAATCACCTCCTCCTTTGAATAAAATCTTTGTCCCGCCAGCCATTTCTTCAAATTGGGGAACAAATAGTAGTCCGAGGGAGCCAAGTCTGGAGAATAGGGGGGATGTGAAACGAGTTGGAATCCTATTTCCATTAATTTTGCGACCACAACTGCTAAGGTGTGTGCTGGTGCGTTGTCGTGATGGAAAAGGACTTTCTTGTGGGCCAATCGCGGGCGTTTTTCTTGCAGCTCGGTTTTCAAACGGTCCAATAACGATGAATAATATTCACCTGTAATAGTTTTTACCCTTTTCCAGATAGTCGATGAGGATTATCCCTTGCGAATCCCAAAAGACAGTCGCCATAACCTTTCCGGCCGAAGGAACGGTCTTCGCCTTTTTTTGGCGCAGATTCCCCCTTGGTAACCCATTGTTTAGATTGTTGTTTGGTCTCAGGAGTATAGTAATGTATCCATGTTTCATCCACAGTGACGAAACGACGCTTAAAGTCCTCTGGATTCTTCTGGAACAGCTGCAAACCATCCTTGCAACACTTCACACGATTCCGTTTTTGGTCAAGCGTGAGCAATCGCGGCACCCATCTTGCGGATAGCTTTCTCATGTCCAAATGTTTATGCAAAATATTATGTACCCATTCAGTCGAGATGCCCACAGCACTAGCAATCTCACGCACCTTAACTCTCCTGTTATTCATCACCATATCATGGATTTGATCAATGATTTCTGGAGTCGTAACCTCCACAGGCCGTCCAGAACGTTCAGTGTCACTTGTGCCCATATGGCCAGTCTGAAAATTTTGAAACCTCTTATAAAATGTTCTAATCGAAGGTGCAGAGTCACCATAATGTTTATCAAGCTTCTCGTTAGTCTCCTGAGGCGTTTTGCCTTTCATAAAGTAATGTTTAATCACTACAACAACGAAATTCTTTTTCGTCCATTTCTTGAAAATCAGTCGACTTCCTTGATTCTCACGAATGCCAAACACAAAGAAATATACCAATATGGCTGAAACTTGGTGTGCGTTCATTCAAGAGATGCTACTAAACTAAACATGACCTCGATACGCGCCGGTGGTGCCATCTCTCGGACTTTGCACGGACTTTTCAAACCAGCCTCGTACAACCAGTTTAAAGATAGTAAATTATTTTCATAAAACTCTTCACATACATATATATATATATATATATATATATATATATATATATATATATATATATATATATATATATATATATATTTATATATATATATATTATATATAAATACAAACACACACGGGTGAGCAAGAAAATCGACTCAAACGATTTTTCTTCATTAAACACCGATCCCTGAATTTAATTTTCAAACAGTGGTATTATTTTCGTATCATTAAAATGCTGATTTTCTACTCTTTCCTATAATACCAAAAACATTTGGATTTCCAAGAAGCTTTACTGATTAAAACGATTTTACTCAATAGAACCGTTTTTGCTCGCACAGCAACGTACTCGTTGCGGGATATTCATCCCTGTAAAAATACATGCAAAGCATCATTCCTTTATCGGAACTTGAACTGTCAACATCTCTGCTATACTTGCTCACTAATTACGTCATCAGAAAATAGTAACCACCCCTGAAGAAACGGTACAAGTCATTGCCTTATTACAAGAAGGGCATAGCCAAAGTGTAGTCGCTGCGCAACTGCACCTGAGACAGTCAGCTGTCTCCAGAGCCCACAGACCCCCCAAGAGATTGGCGCTTATACACGGAGACCAGAATCAGGAAGAAGAAGGTGTACCTCGGAGCGAGAGCTAAGAAATCGTCACTTGACCTGCGTTGAGGTCCAGCAGGAGCTCCGGCAAGTTCGTGATCGGGACATCAGTCATTGGACAGTCAGAAGAAGACTTAGAGAAGCTAACATAATTCCGAAGAGACCAGCCAACGGACTCAAAATGACAGCAACCCATCGACAAGGGCAGCTCAGATTTTCCTAAGAACATGTCGAATGGACTTTGAGTAATGGCGCTCCGTTTTATTCTCCGACGACTTCCGAATGTGCCTACATGGCAATGATGAAAGAAGACGAGTCTATAGGAGGCCTATGGAGTGCTATACGCAGTGCTGCATTACTGAAATGATCGCCTAGGGAGGAGGTTCTGTCATGGTGTTGGGAGGCATCGCACTGGATGCGAAAACCGATTTGGTCTTCGTGACTGATGAAACTCGAAGCGGTTGATTAGCTGCTTACCAGTACATAGAGGAGATCCTGCAGGAACACGTTGTTCCTTACGCTGGATTTGTTGGCGATAGCTTCGTGCTAATGCACGACAATGCGAGGCCACAGCTGCTTCATAGGTGCGGCAATACTTGGCGAAAGTGGGAATACCCACATTAGACTGGCCTGCGTAGGATGTTGTGAAATTCAATACATATATTGAAACGGATGACTCGTGGAATCATGTAGAAGTACAGAACAACATTCAATACTTTTTTTTATTCGAAAATTTTTTAAAAGTTAAAAAAGGGGCGAGACTGCATTTTACCAAATTGTTTACAAAATCAAACCGCCCATGAAAGGTAGCCCAGAATGAACTAAAACAGGCGCAGGCCTGTGTTGCCAAACATACGATTTTCTTCAACAATTACAGATTTTTAAATTTCAGGTAAAATTAATCTAATAACAAATAAAGGTAATAATAGAAAACACATAGTAAAAATAAGTAAGTTTTTTGTCTATTATTTGAAAAGAAATAATTCCTTGGTAACACGCGAGAACAACTGGATCATTGACCTTTAATAGCTCATTTCGACTTTTAAATTAACAGCTGTTTGGGTATGGGCAAAATAACAACACAATTTCAAATAGGTTTTTCTCTTAACTTTCCCAAGATTAATGCCGAAATGGTAAACGATTTTCTTATAAAAAATTTAAGAGTTTTTTAGTCGTAAACTGAAAAGCGTATTTATTTATTATTTTTTTTGTACCTTAAATTGATACCTTTTTACTACTATTTTTATTTAATTCAGTCAAGTAATTTTATTTAATTTCGGTTGTGCTGTGTGCAATATATGTTCACAGGAAATAAATAAATTTACCTTAAATGTGCAATCGATGTTGTGCATGACATATTTATAACTACGAGTAAAACAACTTTACCGAATGACACACTCTATCATACTTGCTGCTGTATTCTACACTTTCTACACATTTCTTAGTTAACATCACTATCTTTATTTATATCTTTAAAAAAACCTTCTTTTACCTACAACGTATTACAAACGTGAATTTGACGTTTTGCTAGAGGGCGTTGGCACTTGGCCACCGCCAGGCAGAGAGCCACTACTAAATGCTGGCGTCAAAGCCGCCCACGCCGCTGAGAAATGATTTGTTATCGGCCGACAAGAGATCCTTTGGCAGCTTAAGTAAAGCCGGTATTTTTCCAATGAACCATATCAAATTTCTGCGAATTACAGGTGTTAAAATGCTTATTTATTATAATAAAATTTTGAAATATAAAAATTAATTTGTTGGTGCCACGAAGTAGTTATTCTAAAAAGTAACAATTTTTATAATATTTTTTTTATTAAATTTGTTTAAGAAAAATCTATTTAAATGTAAACAACACTGTAGACCTTATATTCCAGTTAATGTTCGGCAATATTGCCGCGTTGTATGCTTTACTAGTGGCGGTGTGAAAAAAATATTTATGTAATCATTTCTTTAAGATCGATTTTTTCTTTATTTTTGAAACCAGATATTTAAGGCGAATTTTCTGCGATCGGTCATGCTGCAAGGAGACGCCAGTTCCAATATAACATAATAACATCTTATATATATATATATATATATATATATATATATATATATATATATATATATATATATATATACATATCGGTGAACAAAAAAAACGACTCAAACTATTTGGCTTTATTTAACAAGGATCCTAGAATTTAGTGTTTTTGTGGATTTTTAACATCATTTGAAAACCCGTTCTATTATCTTTCTAATGATACCAAATTTCATAGCAAACCTCATACTTTTTACTGAATAAAATGATTGAAGGGGGAAACAAGGAGAACAATATATATATATATATATATATATATATATATTTATATATATATATATATATATATATATAATATATATATATATATATATATATAGTCGTCTGCGTATATGTATGTGGAATGTATGTGGAACTAACAAGTAGGCTGGAAAGTTTTTGGTCCGACATATAGATGTCGCATTTTTCAAAAAGTCCATATAATTTTTAGGAAGTACCAACCTTTAAACGATACGTGACGAAATTTCATGACATTTCGACGATTAGTTTACAAGTTACAGTAGTTTTAGTGATGCTACTTTTGATATTTTCAAAATAATGTAAAAATCGAATTTCGTGTGTTGATTAAACACTGTTTTTGGATAGGAAAAAATGCCGTTCAAGCAAAGTAAAGGTTTGATAAGTGTTACGAAGACTCTGCCCCTGGAAAATCACTCATCATTTACTGATATGCTGAATTTAAACGCAGTCGTACAGATACAAAAGATGCTGAAAGCTCTCGACGCCCAAATGAGGTGGTTACACCGGAAAACATTTAAAAGATTCACAAAATTGTTTTGGATGACCGTAAAGTGAAATTGCATGAGATAGCTGACACCCTAAAGATATCAAAAGAACGTATTGGTCATATTTTGCTTGAACATTTGGGCATCTGTTACAAAAGGGGTACCGCGTTTGCGCAAAGTGGACCAAAAACAACAACGTGTTGATGATTCTGAGCGCTGTTTGGACTTGTTTAAGAGCAATAAAAAGGATTTTTTCATGCGATATATGACAGTGGATGAAACCGGATCCACCACTACACACCGGAATCAAATCGGCAGTCAACTGAATGGATAGTAGCCGTTGAAAGCCGCCCGAAGCGACCAAAGACACAACAGTCGGCTGGGAAGGTTTTGGCCTCTATATTTTGAATGCGCATGCAATAATTTTCATCGACTATGCTGACAAGGGAAAAACAGTCAATACCGAATATTATATAAAGTTAGTGGTGCGTTTGAAGGCTAAAATCGCAAAGCCCTAAATGAACAAGAAAAAAGTGCTCTTTCATCAAGACAATGCACAAGTCAACGATTACGATGGCAAAATTGCATGAATTGAAGTTCTAATTACTTCCTCATCCACCGTATTGTCCAGATTTGGCCCCCAGGGATTATTATCTATTCGCAGACCTCAAAAAAATGCTCGCAGAAAGAGATTTTGGCTCCGATGGAGAAGTTATCACCGAATCTGAAGCCTATTTTGAAGGCAAAGACAAATCCTTCTACAAGAAAGGTATAGAAATGTTAGAAAAGCATATTGAGTGACACTACCCGACAAAAGGTTTACCGAATCTTCTCCTACTCATACAATTTTAGGTGTACATATTACTATAATGTAATATGTAAATTTATTATTCAATTTTCGTTCAACATCCTATGACCTTGTCGAAGGTAATGCTTACCATGTACCATTTTATTAAAAAATTATAAAACTGCTCATCAATACCAGAATTAGGAAACCATTAGACCAAATAGAGACATACAATGTGGTTATTTGTTTTGAGGAAACACTCACATCCCCATAATTGTTTAACAAATTTTTTGTTGATTTTCATTGAAACAAGCAAGTAAAATTATATACCTGTAAAATATCAACAATTTAATTTCAATTTGTTTTTAACGTTTTGCTTCCGGTATTAAAAGGATAAATGATTTTTAAAATTATTCAGATTGTCGTAAGTTTTGTTTAAGGTGCAGACAAAGTTTTATACACCACAATGTACGGTGTAATTGTTATTGGGTTTATTTTAATAGTTCCAAATGTTTTGGTAAGTAACGTAATTTGGAGATTAAAGTTAGAAAAGTATTAACCAAAAATTACTGCTAACCACACAACGAGCTTTTGTGAAAAATACCCAGAAAAATTAATTAATCAAAATAGTTTTAAGGCATTTACGAGTAAGGTTGGGTTACAGAAATATTTACTAGATATTACTCTCTCTCGCAACGTTGCTCGGCACTGAGCGTTGTGACTTCTATTGCGTTGTTACACAGAATTTACAACAGCCCTCCAGGCTTCTCTTCCTTCGACACTTCTCATCATCTTCGGCAACTCCAAGTGCATTGTAGACATGATCTGATAGATATATCTGTTGAGAAATATACCTATTTTTCTTCTTACGTCAACTTTCCCCTGGCTCAGCAACATTTCCATGCCATCCGTCCTTATTATGTGACCAAAAAATGATGCTATTTTTCTCTGAATCGATGGTAACAGCCGGTCACTATTTTGGATGTTAAGATGGCTCAGAACAGACGCATCCGCCTGTAGCATATAGTTTTGAAAGCCTTTTAGGTATAGTGCATTAATAGTCAGTGTTTCGGCTCCGTATCTGGCTATAAGGAACATTAGTGAATTGACAAGCCTTTTTTTTAGTAATTTAAGTAGTGTTCTGTACGAAGATCACTTCGGGGTCTGTCTGTCTGCTTGCCCGTCTGTCTGTCTGTTTGTCACACCCGATTTTCTCCGAAACTATTTGACATAGACATTTGAAATTTGGCCTTAATATAGGAATCGATGGCCTCATCAGAGCTGTGTAGCTTTGAAAGTTAAATTTTGACTTAAGGGGTTAGTTTTAGGGGGTGAAATCGGAAGCGAAAATTTTTTTTTCCAGGTCATCGAGTGGGGTGTCAAAATGAAAACTTATAAAAAGACGAGTTCAAAGATATATATAATGTAATAATTGTATATAATTTCTCTTTAAATTATTTTTAAAAAAGTGCGAAAAATCGCTGTCTTCCACCTTATCTCGAAAAGTACTGATCAAAAAATTTTGAAAAAATTCTGAAATATTCTCTACAGGGTGTAGATTGAACGAAAATTATCGCGAATGCATTATCTTTAATAATTTATCTGCTATATAAAAGAACAAAAATTTCAAGGTCATCAGTTTTCACTAAAGATCGGAAAAAAAGTTATTCTCAACTCATTTGGGATGTGTTTTTATGAAGTTACTGATCATTTAGTACTTCCGTAACGAGAATTTTTATTTTAAAAACAATCAACGTACGGAACACTAATTGCGCAAGTCCAACTTGCACTTGACCGGTTATTTATTCTGTGATCTTTCTATTCTTTACTTAAGCTTGTCATTACAGTTTTGGCCATCGCTATCCTTATTTTAATTTCGTCTTCGCAGCAGCCCTTGTTGGAAATTCTGGCGCCTAGTAATATCTGTCTTCAGTGGTATATGGTTGATTTTGTTGAGAGAAGGAAAAATTTTAGCTTGTTCTACTATGAGAAGAGAACATTTCTTTCGATTTAATGAAAGTCCGACATTCGCGCTAACCTTTTCGATTCGATGCAGCAGTACTACCATTTTTTCCTCGGAGCTAATCACTGTTGTAATATCATCAACGTATCTTAAGTTCGAGAACTTATCAATTATTCAAATACTACTACCCACTTCTTAATTTATATGTCTGGTACATCGTCTTACACTGTTGCTCTCCAAAACGTTGTAGCAACTATGGCCTCATTATGTCTTCAAATGTCCTAAATTATGAAATAATTCTGTGAATTTTGTTTGTTCTGGATTACTCTACATCTAGTCTAAGACCATTTCGTTTCCATACGGTGGATTGTTGGAAGACACCTGACATGACTCTATATATAACATTACATTATTTGTAAGCGCAGTAATAATTAAAAATATAGTGGCTCAATAAACGAGTCCATATGCGATACCAGTACTTCCCTTAATAAATAAAAACTCACCATTTTTATTAATTACTTTCGTAAATCACCACGCAAAATTACTGCCCTTAAAAGTCATATTTTTAATTAAATAAGGGAGAATCTTACTGCTATACCTGAATAGACGCTGAAAATATAATAGGCCTGATAATTGATCTTATCAATTAATATCCCCTCATAAAACGGAGACGTTTGCAGAAAAATTGCGCTCATTTAAAAAAAGAACCTTCAATATCAGCTAATAAGTTAATTAAAAATGTCAATATTTCATAATTAGCTTTATAGATGAGCTAAATGGGTAATTTATTCATACTGGATTTAATTTTGGATTCTAATTTAACTTTTTGTATATAATATCCCATGGTATTCTTCACTCTAGTTTACCCTTTTAAGAAAGTATTTATTCTCACAGCGTAGTCAAGGCTACCCGATATTGTCTTGGGACGGCGTATCATAAAACGTATTTTAATGAAGCTAGACACCACAAAAGTTTCTGGCGCTGGTGGAATAACTGCCATAATACTCAGAAATACGCGGGCGAACTAACACCGGTAGACTTTTCAACCTATCCTATAGAAAGGGAATATTACCCTCCTATTGGAAATGAGGTACAATTCAGCTAATACCAAAAAAAAGGCAAAAAGACCTTGCCAAATACCTACCGACTAGTCGTACTGCTTTTAAAAATATCGAAAGTTATGGAATAGGCTATCGATCAGCATATTCTAAAATATCTAGAGGAATTTAATATTATTAGCACTACCAAGATGGCTTCAGTCAGTGGAGTCAACAGAAGATCTTCAAAGTTATGTAACACATGTTTGGAACAACGCAACTGAAGATCTTGGAGAAACTCGAGCGGTTGCATTTGATATATTCAAGGCATTCGACCGTGTTTGGCACGACGGATTATTGGCAAAGCAACGCTCTTATGGTATGTCTAAAAGGTTTTGTTTATGACTCTTGTGTTTCCTCAGGGAGCGTTCTTTATAAGTGGCAGTCCACGGATTTCTTTCTAATACTTTTAACGCTGATGTGCTCCAAGGCTTCATAGTATCTCCTACTATCTTTCTAATTTACATTACCGATCTGCTGTAAAAAGAACCAGGAATCCAATCTACTTGCAGAAGACAGTACGCTTATTTCGTTATTTACACACCCGCTCTTTATGCAAATATCCGCATACAACTTAAACACCTGCAAAAAATTTTCTCTTGAGGTAAAAATAACCAAATAGACTTCAATGCTACTAAAACTCAAGAGGCAGTGTTTTTCGAAAAAAGTTAACGTTACGGAAACCGCCATAGTTATTAAGTTGGGAATGTGGAATCTTTGGCACAATGATACTACTCAGTATATATCACCACTACACCAAACACTTTATTTTTGCACTCGACGCGCGTTTCGCTAACCATGTTAGTTTCATCATCGCTCCTGATGAATTCAGCTGTTATCGACATTTGAAGCATGCGCCCACCATTTGGAGGTTGCGCAGTATTGAAAAAAATAAGATAAACCTTTATTAAGAATAACTTATAGGAGAAGTTATTTGAAGTTCGTTATTCTTATCACTATTATAGTAGGGCCTATTTTTTCCCTACTTAAGTATACACACCACTAAGAAAATGCAGTAAAATTGAAACGATAATCTTTTATTGCAAATGACACTGACACCAGTTAATTAGTCCTAACTTCAAATGAAATTTATTTATCGCACGTTCGTATTACCTTGGATATATATTGAAGGAAGTGATAGAAACCTGCTAGATACAACTTTAATTTGGAAACTCGTGTTGACCCATCAAACACTAATAACCGGCGTGCTTACCCATGAAATGAAAAAAAATCCCCTAAGTTTATAAAAGATGAATACTAACCTAACCTTGCAATTCCTTCGCATTAATACGGCGCATGGTTGAGATAACGATAAGGACAAAGGAATGTGAAGAATAAGCGTTGCAAAATTTCTCTTATAATATAATGCAGTTTTTCCTTTATATACAGATATATATTTTTACCAGAAAACAATCATGCAGGTATATCACATGGTAAAAGTGCCTTGCCAGACATCGGTATCAATTTTAAAGGCGGCAACCATTTTCTAATAACTCGTAGGCTAATGTTTTTTGTTTTGACCTTTTATCAGTTTCGTCGACTAAAATACACCTTAATGTATTGATGCCGCAGAATCAGGTGTTTCAAGTGGCTTTTACATAATACGAACAAATAAATTACTCTTCAAATTTTAATTACCGAAGAGATAATATTGATTATAAATCTAGCGAACAATTTTCTAAATACTAATATATGAGAGGTGGAAAATCAAAATTCTCTAAGTTTATAAAAGATGAATACTAACCTAACCTTGCAATTCCTTCGCGTGAATACTGCGTATGCTCGAGATAATGATAAGGACAAAGGCATGTGCAAAATAAGCGTTGCAAAAACTCTCTAATTACAGAAATTGTAGTCTTTTTTTAAGTTAAAAGATAACCAATCGCGCGTCGCTTTTTTGACATATGACACATATATATATATATAATATTTATTAAAAATGAATACAACAAAAGGCAAGCACGATGAAAATTTACAAGACTTTATGGAAGGCAAAGAAGAATCCTTAGCTTAAATACATTTACAAGAATATATATACCCACATTTTTACTTAATCTACATTGAAATAAAAGAAACAGGACGGCACTGCAAAAATCTTCAAAAAGTTACAACTTCTGTATTTAATATTTTTGCTTAACTATAAACGAGTTAGAATTATGGTCCTTTTATTAGTGACCCTGTATAAACATATCTAGTTAGTACATTAGATGTAAAATATCTTTGCTCTAAGGGATGATATTCTTTATTAGTAAAGGGTAAAATATGTCAAATTATGGGTACAAAATTATGTAAAATGTGTGTAAGATTCCTACATTTGCATAAACACCAAGACAAGATACATATTCTGACAAGAAAGGTGGTGGTCAAATCAGGGCTCCGTAGAGACCAGCTTCTATCACCACTTTTGTATATTAATTTATTGCAGAAATGTATTTAAAGGGTGTGATGATGTTTAGCCCTTCCTGCTGAACTGTTTATGTTGGTATACGAAGATATGGTGAAATATAAATAAGTAGGTTTTAAATGTTCCACTGGAACAAAGTAAAAATTTCTGGTTATAACAATACTAGTTTAGATACCTACATATGATATAACAATAACTTTATTTTACGTTTCTAGATAGCTGAGATTGAAAAATTTGGTATTTAGACTCTTTTTGTTATGCAAGGGTAAGTTTATATACGCTGGCAGAAAAAATAGAAATAGATAGTATTAGATAGTATTTCAACACTTACTAACCCTAACATTCTTGATAGTTCTCTGAGACTATCTTTAAAAAAAAACCCAAAATACAAATTCCACAATCTAGAAAAATATACACTTTTAACATACCAAAGATTTAAAAAAATAATAATTAAAAATTTTGTCCGAATGCCAGAAAAATATTTAAAACATCATATATTGCTTTCAGTTAAGAAATGTTATTTTGATAAAACAAGCAAAGAAATTCAGCTGATTGATTGATAGATAGAAACACAGTAGAGATATTTATATTAAAAAAGGTGATAGTAGAATTTATTGTTACTTAACTTTTTTTGTTGAAAGATTGTTTAAGTTTATAGACTTACTAAAACGACTTCATACAGTGTCTGCCAAATGATCTCCACCATAAGGCAAAAACTTTTAATTTTGCGTTTTAATTCCGTCGTTAAGGGTGGTATTGTTCGAAAAAATATCCTAATCCAAAAGTTTTGCATTTCTTCACATTTCTGGATTCTAAGTATATTGTAAAACTTTGGCAAACATATCAATAACATCAGGTATGCGGACATCATCCTTATCTCCGCGGCAATCTAAAGAGCACTCAGACATTATTAATAAGCATGTCGGAGGCCAGCTATAGATATGATTTGGATTTATTGTCAGGAAAATTAAATATATAATCATCAGCAAAAACAAAATACCAGTAAATCAACAATCAATAGAACGATTGTTCAACTGAGACTAGGTACAACTATAAATGAACGGTCGGCTCACTCTCAAGAAACTAAACAAAGGATAGAAAAAGCGAGATCGGCATTCATGAAAATAAGTTACATCTACAGGTGTCATTATCTTTTCTTACAAACAACGACCCGCTTATTAAGATGTTATCTGTTCACCATTCTCCTATACGGCGTAGAATCTTGGACACTGATAGAAGCATCCATTGTAGAGACTTGATACATTTGAGATGTGGTGCTATAGATATATTGAAAATCTGATTTGCAACATGTTTCTGACCCGTATGTCATTATGCTTTGTATTATTGATTTGTATATGCGTGTTTTGTTTCTTTTTGTAATGTGTTTGTCCCACAGGATCGAATTTAATTGTCTTATGCATGTCCGCGTTTGTCCTATCTAGCTTTAATCTCTTCTTCTTATGTTGCGTTATTTGAAATGGTGGTTCCTAAATATTTAAATCTGTCGGTTGATTATTGTTTCGTTATCGACTTCTAGATTCTCCACGTTTCCCTCCTTTGTTGTTAGATATTCCGTTTTATCAAAGTTTATTGCTAATCCTACTTTAGTGTATTCTTCTTTCAGTTTTCTTACCATATAACTGAGGTCTTCCTCATCTTGCGCTATGATTACTTGGTCGTTTTGCGAAACTTAGAGTATATAAGTAATCTTCTCGCATTGGGCCTTTTGATGTTTGGAGTCTCTTCCCTATTTTATGTCCTATTTTTATGTTCACTGTGTTGTTTTCGTAGAGAGCTTTTACTGCGTATATTAGTTCTTTCTCAATGCCTCTTTCTTTCATTGCGTTCCATAATCTTTGTCTTGGTACTGAGTCATAGGCCTTTCTTATGTCTATGAAGGCTAGATGAACTTCTCTATTCTTTTGCCAGTTTTCTTTTCATTGTTTGTTTTATAGTGTATATGTGGTCTATACATGATTTTCCGGCAGTAAAGCCTGCTTGGTCTTCTCCAATTTTTCCTTTTATATTTTCCTCTATGATTTTTTAATAATTTTTCCATACAAACGTCCCATACTCGATATTATGCTTAGGCCTCTATAGTTTGTGCATTTTCTGCGGTCTCCCTTTTTAAATATAGATACTATATAGGCTTTTGACCATTCCTCTGATATTTTTTCTCTATTTATCGCTCTGTGGAACATGTTTCTTCAGCATTCGATGTAATTTATTAGACCCGTACTTAATCATTTCATTTACCACACCTCCAGGCCCTGCAGATTTATTATTTTCGAGGGTTTTTATTGTCTTCTTTACTTCTTCATAGCTTAGTTCTATCCCTTTTTTTTCCTTATTCTGTTCTTCTTCAGAGTTCCCTTCTTGGAATTCTTGCCTGTCTTCTGTTAGCAGCTTCTTATAATAAATCGTCCCACTCGCTTTCTGGAATATACTCTATATACGTCTTCTCTCTATGTTGGTCCTTAATGCTTTAATTATTCTCCATGACTTTGTGCTTCTAGTTCCTCCTATATACTGTTCTACATGTTCGCACGATTTTTTTCCCATCTCTCATTCTTTTTTTGTTTATCATCCTCCTCGTGTCTGCATTTTTCCTCTTTATATTTCTGTAGATCTTCTTCTGATTTTGTATTCAGCCATTTTTTCGTATAGTCTTTTTTTCTCCTTTAACGATTCTTTGGTTTTTTCACAGATTCTAATTTTATGTTTCTTATTCTCGTTGTCTTCTTTACCCAATGCTTCTAGAGCCGCCGGTTTGATGCATTCTTTTATGTGGTCATACATCTGTTGGAGGTTGTCGTAGTTAAATTCATTTAATTTTTAATCTAATCGTCGTCTATATAGGTCTCTTATGGTTTCGTCTTGCAGTAAGTGTATTTTGTTTTTATTTCTTTGTCTGCTTTTTCTGTCATCTCATTAGTATTCTGTTTTCTTTATCTATTGTTCCTTTTTGCTTTATTGTCTTGTACCACGGTACTTTTATATTTGCTACTAACAGTCTATAGTCTGTTCCACATTCTGCCCCTCTACTCTTACGTCTTTTATTTTAATAGTGGTATCGTTTTTAATTATAATGTAGTCTATTATTGATTTTAAGTTTCGTGTTTCTTGCATCCAAGTGTGGATGTCTTTGTGTTTGTAGAATCCGTTTGTTATTTTGAGGCCGTTTAGTTCACACAGCTCTATTAGTCTCTCTCCGTTGTCGTTAGTAATGTCTTCTCCTAATGGTCCTACAGTATTGTCTGTTATTTTCCTTCCTGTTCTCCCATTCAGATCTCCCATTATTATTAATTCTTGGTTTTTTTTTACTTTTTGTGTTTCTATTTCTAGTGTTTCCATGAAATTATCTTTTTCTCTTATAGTGCTGTCTTCTGTTGGACCGTATACTCCTAATATTACCATGTCTTTTGTTGTAGCTTCTACTTGATGGAAATTCATTATAAATATATAACAAAAGAGTGTTTTTAGTCAATTTACACTGGTTTATTTATATTTTTTTTTTTGATGACGCATTTCGCTGTCAATATAGCTTCGTCGAATCTACAGTTAACACTGTCAAGTTTGGTTTATTTGTTCAAATAAACCAAACTTGCTCCATCGCTAGCTCCATCGCTAGCGAAATGCGTTATCAAAAAAATATTTTATTATATACGAACATCGATATGATCGATTGCAACTCATTTTACAAGGAAAATTATACGAGAGAAGACGCACAGGCAAAAATATAATATTCTTGTCTGCAGATGTTGAAAACAGTGTTCGGTATATACTACACAACTTTTTCATGCAGCACTCAGTAAAGTTAAAAATAGCTATGCTAATAGCCAATATCCGAAAAGGTTAGGCACGACAAGAAAAAGAAGTAGACTACGAAAAATATAACGATAACACTCAGATTGTAAATTTGATATACACATAATACCTGAAGAAGAAGAAGAACCTATGTATATTTCTAAGTATTTTTTATGAGCATGATACAAATGCCGTTGAGAAATTCCAGAAGCATTACAGGAGCAGGGAGTATGCGGAAAAAGCAATTTATCTTGGTTTTGAATAGCGCCAAAGAGATGAGGTTCTCCATACAAGGTGATTCTTGAAAAGAATGGTACGAGTAGTCACAGCTGAACTTCATAATAATATGATTAGCGCGACGTGAATCCTTAACATGCTTCCCTTTGGGAGGACTCGTACTTATAAAATAGAGTCACGAACCATTGTTCGATAGTTTCGAGAATGAAAGATGCTGGTGAATTCTAAGTCGCTAATCAGGCAAGTAACTCTTTTTTGTATAGAATCTAACAAATGTAGCGTATGTTGGGGATCAGAGCCCTAAACATGGGAGTAGTACTCCATCGTTTGTCGAATTTGAGCTTTGTACAGAATTAAACGTTGTTGTGGAGAATAACGTTTTTTTAGCAACCTATATTGAGATTTACATAAAGACTTTTCTCCTTATTATTTTTATACCGCAGATTAGAATCTGAGATAGTTTTCCTCACCTTTGCACGTAGTGTATCCAGGTATAATGTTTTAAATACGAGGTTGGATTTAAAAGTTCGCGGCCTAGTCAAGAAAACAAAATAAAATACGTACAAAAATATTTTTATTTTTCGACGTAATCTCCACCTAGTTCTATGCACTTCTTCCATCTGCTTTTCAAAGCTTCCACAGCTCTTTGAAAAAAGATTCCTCAAGGTCTTCAAAATACTGGTTAACTGCAGCTTCGACTTCTTCATTTAATGAAAATTTCTGGCCACCGAGGTGTTTTTTTAGGTTTGGAAACAGATGAAAGTCCGAAGGTGCTAAATCAGGAGAATAAGCAATGACGAACAGACGTGTGAACGCGAGCGTTGTCCTGATGGAACAAAACTGTAACAGTAATTCTGGGCGTTTTTCTTTAATTTCTTGACGTAAATGACGCAAAAGGGTGCAATAGTAAGTCGAGTTTATTGTTTCGCCTTTCGGGAGGTAACCAACCATAATAATACCTTTAGCATCCCGAAAAACTGAGGCCATCACTTTTCCAGCCGACGGAATTGCCTTCGCTTTCTTTGGGGTCGGTTCACCAGATTTTCTCCACTGCTTGTATAGTGGTGAACCCAGGTTTCGTCCACTGTTACAAATTTGTTAAGAAAATCTTGCGGATCAGCCTCAAACATTTCCAAACAGTGTCAAGAAATCATGAGTCGAATTGCCGAAAGCAATCTGGGATCCACCTATCGGAAAACAAATCCGAGTTCCTCGGCAGTGATGTTTTGTGTTCGTTCATACGAGACGCCTATAGTATCTGCAATCTCCCTGATAGTTAATCTACAATCTTTCAATATGAGATCGCACACTTTGCCGATGTTTTCTTTAGTAGTAGACGTCGTGGGCCGGCCGGAGCGAGGGTCATCTTCTATGCTCTCTCGTCCACGTTTAAATTCTGCAACCCATTTTTTCACAGGGGTATATGACGGAGCAGATGCCCCTAGTGTTGTTTTCATATCATCATGGATCTCCTTTAGTGTTAATCTTTTTTAAACAGGTACTTGATGTCCACATGTTGTTCAATTATTTCCATTTTTCCAAAAACGCTGCACTTGGTCTCACTAAACTCGTTCTAACCTAACAACCACAAATTCTACAACAACAAAATTTTACACTATGACAACCAAAGAAAGTATAAACTTATTGGGGGTACTATAATAAAAATATTATAATTATTTTTTGGTGAGGCCGCGAACTTTTCAATTCATCCTCGTAGTCATATCACCTACAGATAATATTGGAAATCCTAAGCTAATCTTTGAGGGGAAATTATAAACGAAAAATACAAATAACAACGAATCGATGCTAAAGTTGAAATGGTCTGATTAGAGACCATTAGTATTAATATTATTTTTCCTATTAATAAGAAATGACACAATCCATTAGACATGCCTGTTTTACCATTAATACTTGCTGCTTAATTAATTAGTGAGCCCTTAAGCGCAGTGTCGAAATTCGCAGTAAAATCAAAGGATAACCCTTCTACAAATTGACCAGAGTAAGATTACTATTGTATTTATACACCCATTTTGTACTAATTTATTTTAGCTAAACCCATATTGGCGACCATCGAGTTATATTTATTTAGGAAACATTCAATTCTGTTACTGACAAATTGTTCTAGAATTTTATAGAAGGTGCTTAGCAACAAGATTGGCAACATCGTTTTTGCTGTTTCTTCAATAGCTTGGTATTATATATATTACATTTCTAAATAATTAGGAAACGGAGAAATTTGACGAAGATGTTGAGCACATGCGGGAGTGGCAATGTGTACAATGACGTTTACTGCTTTTAATCACTGGAACACTGACTTACACTTTATTATTTTATTTTTAAGAATTTATATCACAACATTAGCCCTTGAAGAGAAACGGGATGAAAATATGTTTTTGATAGGTACTATAAAGTATCTATCATTTAAAATATTTATTTTAAGTTATCATCTAATGTGAGAAATTCAAATTCAATACTTATTTTAGAATTGCTTATTTGCGAAGGAAGTACTGTACTCTTCCATTTCTCTCAGCTATGTTTACATCCTAGTATAGCCATGTTTTCAATGTCGGCAAAATCGTTATAATATCCGCTTCCCCTTATAATATAGTATATATAGTACTGAAAAAATGTTTTGATGCTCTTAACATTTTGCTAATATGAAATTCGAAAAGACTCTTACTTAAAAAACAATAAAAGAAAAATACAATTTGGGAAAAGTTTTAGTAACAATTTGGGAAAAGTTTTAGTCTTTGTGAAAGTTATTTCAGATTTCGTATCAAAATTAAAAAGTTTAAGGGTAATTAATTACGAATATTTTTGCAAAAATAAAATTAAAGACCCCAAATCACGTACAACAAATAAATAATTTTCCAGCCATTAGTTCAAAATATATCCTGCAGCAGTAAACTTTTATCCTTATCTATAATAAATATTAATGATTTATTATCCATTCGTAGACTAGAATGTGTATAGATGTATGCCTATTCTACGACCTATATCAGTTAAGTTTTGATAAAGAACAAACATCCTAACTAAAACCAACCCTTGAAGTAATTCTGCTCTGCGTTATTTTTCCAGTGTGAGTTTTGAAATTTGTCTAATAAATAAACTCTTGCCTGTATAGTGCTTCCATTTTTTTCACATTAGTTTGAACTATGAATCTGGAATGAAGCAGGGAGACTTTAAATCCTCTTCTATTTAATATTGTAATGGATGAAGTTACAAAGGATGTCAAAAGAAAGAAGGTATATAGAATGAGTAACAGAGAACTTAATATTATATGTTATGCAGATGAAGCGATAATAATGGCTGAGACCGAGGACAATCTGTAAAAGCTGCTATACGAATTTTACATAGCAGCAAAACAATATAATATGTCAATCTCAAGCGAAAAAAAACCAAGAAATAGTAATACCAAAAGAGTCGATTAGGTGCAAGATAAACCAATAGAACAGGTGATGGAAAGTCGATTACCTGGGCATCAAATATCTAGTATCGGAAAAATCGAGGAAGAAGTAAAACATCAAGTCAATAAGGCTAATAAGATAGCAGAATACCTCAATGATACCATATTTACAAATTAATTCCTCTCCGTGGAGACCAAAACAAGAATATACAAGAGCGCAATATGACCAGTAATGACACATCTGAAACAAGACTAGATACAAATGTAACACAGAGGAATCAACTGAAATGAGAATACTTAGGAGATGTACAAACAAGATACTGAGGGATAGAAAAAGAAGTGAAGACATAAGACGCACATGTAATATAGAAAATATCAACCAGTCGATATAAGGAAGAAAAGTGGAACGGGATCAATACATAGGAAGAATGGCAAATAACAGGATAGTACGGATAGCAAGAGACAAGTCACCGAATGGATAAAGGTCAATGAGACGTCCTATAGAGCAGGGAGCAAAGAAAACAAACTAGTGCCTAGATATAACTCGGAAGAAGAAGAAGATTATTACAGAATATGCCTTTCACATCTTCGTACGAACCAAAGCGCTGCTCAGCAAGTGCGTGACCCATCGATACAAACAAGTGGTAATCGGAAGGATCCAAGTCTGGTGAGTAAGCCGCATGGGGTACAACTTCCCAGCTGTGTGCTGTGCGTGTCGCGAACTGGTCTTGCCGTATGTAATGGAGCATTGTCATGAAGAAAAATGACTTTGTGTTGCCTCTTTCGGTATTCTGGCCTTTCTTCAAGCAGCGAACGATTCAAATCGGTTAATTGTTGTTGGTAACGTTTAGTATTAACCGTTTCCCCAGGTTTGTAACAGCTCATAATAGACCACGCCCCTCCGATTCTACCAAATACAGAGCATCGTCTTTCTGCCAAAGCGATTCGGTCTTGCGGTCGATGTGGATGGTGCGCCTAGGTGTGCCCATGATTTTTTGCGCTTGAGATTCTCAAAATAAATTCCCTTTTCATCCCCTGTAACTATACGATGCAAAAACAACTTCCTTTTGTACCGAGCGAGCAAAATGTCACACGTGTTTTCCATTTGCCTGTCGTTCAACTCATGTGGTACCCATCTACCAGCTTCTGAATCTTTCTCATCTCACGTAGCCGATTGGAAACAGCTTGTTGACTAACACCCAATTGCTCGGTGAGTTGTTTTTGTGTTTGTGAATCATCTTCGTCCAACAATGCTTGCAATTCCACTTCTTCGTATTTTTTTGGCGGTTTTCCACGATCCTTGTCTGCAACATCGAAGTTTCCACTTTTGAAACGCTGAAACCATCGTTGGCACGTATCTTGCGATGGAGCATGTTCACCATAAGCTTCTCGAAGTAATCGGTATGATTCAACAGCAGTTTTCTTCAAATGAAAACAAAAAATTAATGCTGACCGCGAATGCTCTTTGTTCGGTATAAATTTCGACATATTGAACAATACAATACTATGCATACACTTTTCCAATTTATCACTCGTGCGCGTCTGACTTGTTGATGACACAACAAAATGGCGCAGTGTCAAATCTTTATAGCACAAACTGCGTTGGTGCACCATCTGTTGTCTGAAATCCGTATTTCATACTTGTACACCTGGTATATATATATATATATATAATATATATATATATATATATATATATATATATATATATATATATATATATAATTCTAAAGCGATACCAGAAATAAATGAGAAAACCAAAGACCAAAAATATTTAAAACACATTTAGTTTGGGAAAGATAGAAATGATTTCACTGAGAGAGAAAACGGCAAAAAAATAACAAACAAAACGGAAATACTGACAGAAGTAGAAAAATTTATACAGATCTCTATACAAATAGAGTCCATCTAAATTAAAATCAAAGTCAAGAACGAAAAGAAAAAATACAGAATGTACAACCCTCAGCAAAGTCAAGAATTCCTTCCAGACTAGATGGTACAACTTGATTGGGGAATTTAAAGAAATTTTTGATATCTGCCTAGAGATGAGACAAATCCCAGAATCCTGGATAGAAGTCCACTTCACATAAGAAAGGAGATATAACAAAACTTAGTAATTACAGGCCTAAAGGTCTACTGTCTCAAATAACTAAATTTTTTACAAAATACTGACTAACAGATTAACGCCAAAATAGATATATAGTACTATGGATCATTTACACACAGACGTGGGCGGTACGATGAAATGTCGTAGACAGTAGATCCACAAAATTAATAGAAAACATATCTTCCCAGGTCACAATGCATATCCTCCTCTTAGAAAAAACCGACGCGATCTCCCCCAAATTGTTTATGTCACCTCTTGAAAACATCTTCAGAGAAATAAATTGGTCAGGTAAAGGCATAAACATCAACGACGAATATCTTAAATATCTGCCCATTCGCCGACGATATTCTTCTAATAAGTAATAACCCTGCTGAACTACAAGAGATGATTTACGAAACTAGACTGCCACGCAAGATTATTAGTTTTAATAAAGTTTTCTGTGTTCATCATGATCTTTGTTTTGTTGATATTGATTGTTAGTTTTAACAATCAATATCAACAAAACAAAGATCATGATGAACACAGATACACACATGAATATAACGCTCAACGGCCAACGTCTAGAAAAAGTCGAAGATTATATATACTTAGGAGAGAAAGTCACCAGAACTAAACACTGCATTCCTAGATGAATTAAAATGTCTTGGACACCATTTGGTTATTTAAATGACAGTCTTACATTAGAAATATCTTACACTCTAAAAAGAAAACTGTACGGTTAGTGTATTCTCCCTATACTCACCTTCAGAGCTGAGACATGGAGTCTCACAAAAAGACATGCTCAGAGATTAGGTAGAAATTAACTGACCGAATATGAAATGAAGGGATCTGACAACAAACTCAAGTCGTGGACGTATTAGAAATAGTGGCCGAATTAAAATGGAGGTGGGCCGGATATGTGGCCAGTAGAACAGATGAATGAAAATAATTTTGGAGCGGAAACGTAGAAGTGCAGGGACACCGAATAAGAGATGGCGAGACGATATCAAGAAAAGGGCACGAACTCAGTGTACGAGAAAATCACAGAACAGATGGCAATGGTATGAAATTAGAAAAGCCTACATCCAGCAGTGGATTGAAATAGGAGGATCGTGATATAAATTCGGTTGTTATCATCAATAACATAAATATAGAATATATAACAATAAATCAGATGCATTCTTGGTGTGTTTCTGGCTAGCTCATGTGAGTTTTAAAAAATTTCAGTGTCTTTCTAGTTCAAATGTAGAATAGTAAGGGAAGTTTATCATTTATATTACATGAATAATTATGAGATCAAAATTTGTCTGGAATTCTTCACGTCTCGCTAGAAATATTTTTTGTTACTTGACAGAAGCTCTTTTCTATGGAATTAAAATATTACATACAGCGTACCGCAGTTAGAGCAACGATCTTGCTCTCTATATACCGTCAATATACTCAAATTTACAATAAAAAGCATATTTTATTCTATCATTTTAAAAATTCAAAATTATGTATAAACCATTATCTTATGATGTATGAATTTGACAATAAGATGCATTAAAAGTTCATTTATTTTTTTGCAAAGTGTAAAAAAAATACTTATAAGATATCAAATTTTTTCAACGAATCTTCTCGTATCTGTGATAATACTACTGACAACTGACTTTACTTGAAAATATTTAACGTTTTCTCTAATGGTTTTGAAAATATATCACGTATTCTATAACTATAGCCTAAAAATGGACACCTATTTTGTCTTAGTTCAACTTGCTTTATAAAATTTGTAGCTCTGGCTCCAGGACATAGTTCCATATTGTCGTGCCCAGAATCTCCGGTTTGATCCCTAGCTTGTCCGTATATTTAATTACTTCAGTACATTTGGCTACGATACATTCCGCGTTATGACTCTAGCCAGCAAACATTGTCAAAAAATCGATATTTCTGTAAAAAAACATGTTTCTGGTGAGACGCTGCTAGAAGTCAGTTTTGAGAGGAGTGAGAGCTAGCCAGAATGAAAAAATTTCCGACGGCATGTTACTGAGAGCTGGCTACTTGAACCGAAAGGCGAACGAAATAGATAGCGCTGTTAAATGAGGTGTAGGTTTGAAGTCAGGCTGGAAAAATCGGATGCCATCAGTAACAAATATACTTCACCGCAATATCATGGTTCATTGGTAGTAAAGTTAGCCCCGTCGGAGTCAATAACCACTGGAAAAGAATAAGACCATGAAACACCCAGTTAAAAGAAAATCATCACCGGGACATTAAAATAGGGTTGGCAAAAAGGGATCTCTCTGATCTGTTTTGTTAGCTACAAGCGTTCTCACTACTATTTGACTTTATAAATAATTCCTTGTTTTTAAAAATCTCTAGAGGTGTATTTTTTAAAATGTGATGCAAACATCAATATTTCACCAAAAAAGTATTAGAATCTCTTTCGACCTCTTGTGAATATGTTCAAAAAATAATATTATTAATTTGTTAGTTGTTAGAGCTCTATCAATATATGATAATATGGAAACATGAACACGCGTGGATATAAATAGGGATTCACGGTGGTACTGAATGTCTTAAAATTATATTGGGTGAATTCATCTCCTTAGCAATAGAGAAACTGACTAATACTGTAAAAAGGATTAAATATTATGCTGAAAATATCGGATTTTTTTAACGACCTAATAAACCCATCACAATTTTTGAGATTCGGCTAGACACCAGCGCTATCTTTCGATCTCTATTTTTGCAGGCGAGATTATAGGGAGTCATGATCATTTGCTTTCCGGTGATATCGAAAATGTGTGCGAAAGGAAATTTAAATTTTTGGAAGGTAGTAATTTTTGGTTCCTACAGTAGCTCATTTAATTCTTTGATAACTGAGCATTTTTTATAATAATTAGTGTTTAAGTGAAGAGATGCAAGAATTAGCTAATCAACTGCATAACACTTGTACTGAAGAGACTGGAGCAACAGATGGTAAGTATAACATTTTTCTTAAAATTATATAAAGCCTCCGTTAAAAAGTAAGCACTATAATATATAGCCTAATGATACTATAATACGATATATATATATATATATATATATATATATATATATATATATATATATATATATATATATGTATATATATATATATATATATATATATATATATATATATATATATATATATATATTATTTATTTATTTATTATTTACCACATTCTGCAGTATTCCAATTACAGAATGGGAAAATAACATAATGAAATGCACTAAACCTAATTAAAATTAAATAGCTTATTAACAAACATATATCAAGCTGGTTCTGCATTTGATTATATTTCTAGCAAATTTGAAAAAGGGGAGAAAATTTTAGGACATTTGTTCTTGGGATTGGTAAATTAAAAGTTTGCAGACTACAAGCCGCAGGTCTAGGTACATGAAGAGGCAGACACTGCAAGATTTTGTTTTCATCAATTTATTATATTATGTAAAAATATAATTTGAGCTTTGTTTCGGCGTGCCTCTAAACTTTTCATCGAAAATCTATCCAAGAGACTTTCATAGGGATAATCTATTTCGGGATATATTCCATCGAGTTTAAAACTAGCGTACTTTAAAAAACACTTTTGAATTTTTTCAATATTTTGAATGTGCGCCTGATAAAAGGGGCACCAAACAACAACTGAGTATTCAAGCCGTGATCTCACGAAACTATTAAAAAGCAATTTTAGAGTATCATATTCAACAAAGTCGGCACTATTACGTATGATGAATCCCAAGAGTTTAAAACTCTCCGCCGTAATCTTTGCAATATGGCCACGAAAAGACAAGGCAGTATTCAGCAAAACACCCAAATCAAACACCGACTGACATCGCTCTAGGACCTGACCGTTCATACTGTAATTGAATTTTATGGGATTCAATTTTTTTGTAAAGGTGATTACATTGCACTTGGATACATTCAAAAGGAGTTTGTTGTTACTACACCAATTGTTTATAAATATATATATATATATATATATATATATATATATATATATATATATATATATATATATACATATATACATATATATATATATATATATATATATATATATATATATATATATATATATATATATATATATACATATATATATATATATATATATATATATATATATATAGAGATATATATGTATATATATATATATATATATATATATATATATATATATATATATATATATAGATATAGATATATATATATATATATATATATATATATATATATATATATATATATAGATATATATATATATATATATATATATATATATATATATATATATATATAGATATATATATATATACACACATACTATATATATATATATATATATATATATATATATATATATATATATATATATATATATATATCTTCTCTTCTTCGGGTACCATGACCGTTCAACGATCGACGATTGTTGGTTATTATGTAGGCTACCATGTTGGTGTTGATCTTTTTATTGACAGCCGCTCGGAAGGGTTGAACCATAGACTTTCCGTACCACTGCCTCAAATTTTTCAACCACGATGTTCTCCTTGACCCTGGAGCACGTCTGTCTGGAATCTTTTCCTCTATAATCAGATGCAAGATCGCGTCGCTTGATGGTTGTAACCACCTCCAAGTCCTTGTCTATGCGAGTGAGAACGCTGTTGTTACTAATTCTATCTTTCCAACGGATTTTCAGGCGTCTTCAATACACCTACTTTTCGAATGCCTCCAGACGTTTAAGCATTGCTTCAGTTAGCGTCTACGCTTCCATGCCGTACAAGAAAATCGGAAAAACATAGCAGCCTACCATTTTCATCCGTAGTTTCAATGATAGGTCGTGACTAGTTAAGATTTTTTACTACTCGGTATATATAACCACTACACCAAACACTTTATATTTGCACTCGACGCGCTAACCATGTTAGGTTCATCAGGAGCGATGATGACTTTTTTAGTCAATCATCTCTCCTGATGAACTTAACATGGTTAGAGAAACGCGCGTCGAGTGCAAAAATAAAGTGTTTGGTGTAGTGGTGATATATACTGAGTAGTGTCATTGTGCCAAAGATTCCACATTCCCAACTTAGTTAAGATTTTATGGTTCTTCATAAATACAGCTCGGGCATTCTCTATTCCAGTTTTGACTTCCACAGTCGGGTCCTAGTGGTCGTTGATATTGTTACCGAGATACATCAACTTATCAACTCTCTCTATCTTTGTACCATTGACTGTTACAACACCATTTTCAATATTAGATTCTTTGGTTATAATCATATATTTTGTTTTTATTTGCATTGAGGTTTAAACCAAACTGCGTACTAGTGTTAGTTATTTTGCCCATAAGTTGTTTACCTTTTCCGTTATTAGTGATAATTTATAATTAATATATCGTCGGCATCTCTGATGTTATTTATGTTAACGCCGTTGATGTTGATTCCTTCAGTGGTACCAGGGAGTGCTTCACTACCTCCGAATAGAGGTTGAACTACAAGTAAGATAGGATCTTATTTCTTCTTTGTCGTCTATACCGGTCGTTTTTAAAATCTCGTTTTTCGTGGCGTACCTTGTCAAAGGCTTTTTCAAAGTCAATTGAACTATATACGAGGCTAGTTTGAAAAGTCCGTGCAAAGTCCGAGAGATGGCACCACCGGCGCGTATCGAGGTCATGTTTAGTTAGTAGCATCTCTTGAATGAACGCACACCAAGTTTCAGCCATATTGTTCTATTTATTTGTGTTTGGCATTCGTGTGAATCAAGGAAGTCGAGTGATTTTCAAGAAATGGACGACAAAGAATTTCGTGTGGTGATTAAACATTACTTTATGAAAGGCAAAACGCCTCAGGAGACTAAAGAGAAGCTTGATAAAACATTATGGTGACTCTGCACCTTCGATTAGAACAGTTTATAAGTGGTTTCAAAATTTTCGGGCTGGCCATATGGGCACAAGTGACGCTGAACGTTCTGGACGGCCTGTGGAGGTTACGACTCCAGAAATCATTGATCAAATCCATGATATGGTGATGGATGAGAAGAGTTAAGGTACGTGAGATTGCTAGTGCTGTGGGCATCTCGACTGAACGGGTACATAATATTTTGCATAAACATTTGGACATGAGAAAGCTATCTGCAAGATGGGTGCCGCGATTGCTCACGCTTGACCAAAAACGGAATCGTGTGAAGTGTTGCAAGGATGGTTCGCAGCTGTTCCAGAAGAATCCGGAGGACTTTAAGCGTCGTTTCGTCACTGTGGATGAAACATGGATACATTACTATACTCCTGAGACCAAACAACAATCTAAACAATGGGTTACCAAGGGGGAATCTGCACCAAAAAAGGCGAAGACCGTTCCTTCGGCCGGAAAGGTTATGGCGACTGTCTTTTGGGATTCGCAAGGGATAATCCTCATCGACTATCTGGAAAAGGTAAAACTATTACAGATGAATATTATTCATCGTTATTGGACCGTTTTTGAAAATCGAGCTACAAGAAAAACGCCCGCGATTGGCCCACGAGAAAGTCCTTTTCCATCACGACAACGCACCAGCACACACCTCAGCAGTTGTGGTCGCAAAATTAATGGAAATAGGATTCCAACTCGTTTCACATCCCCCCTATTCTCCAGACTTGGCTCCCTCGGACTACTATTTGTTCCCCAATTTGAAGAAAAGGCTGGCGGGACAAAGATTTTATTCAAACGAGGAGGTGATTGCAGACACTAATGGATATTTTGCAGACTTGGACAAATCCTATTATTCGGAAGGGATCAACAAACTAGAACATCGTTGGACGAAGTGTATAAGCCTAAAAGGAGACGATGTCGAAAAATAAAAAAGGTTTATCCCAAACACATAAGTAGTTTTTATTATTTTTGCACGGACTTTTCAAACCAGCCTCGTATATGTATATATATATATATATATATATATATATATATATATATACATAAATATATATATACATATATATATATATATATATATATATATATATATATATATATATATATATATATATACATAAATATATATATACATATATATATATATATATATATATATATATATATATATATATATATATATATATATATACATAAATATATATATACATATATATATATATATATATATATATATATATATATATATATATATATATATATATATATACATAAATATATATATACATATATATATATATATATATATATATATATATATACATAAATATATATATACATATATATATATATATATATATATATATAAATATATATATATATATATATATATATATATATATAATATATATATATATACTGTGATCAAAAACTAGTAAGACTTTTAAATTTAAATCGCCCGGGCATTTCCAAATCGGATTTTTTTTTTCGTTAGGTTGGTAGGACCTTAACTGCCATCTGTGTCAAATTGTAAGACCATAGCGTCAGTAGTTACTAAGATCCGCTTGCATTCGTTCAACAACAAAAGTGCGTTTTTCTATTTTAACATCAGTGCAAAAATTCAGCAAAGAAGTTGCATTAAATTTGCTTTTAAAAATGGTTTTTTTTCGGCTTCCCAAACGTTCGAAATGATAAAAAAGTCATTTGGTGATGATGCTCTATGCAGAGCAAGTGTTTTTAATTGGTATAAATTGGCAAAGAACGTGTGGAGGACGATGAACGTCCTGGTCGTCCTTCAACATCTACCGATGAGAACCACGTCGAGCAAATCAAGGACTTGGTGCTCAAAAATCATCGAGTGACAATTATACACCTTGTTGACATCACGAACTTATCATCCAGGTCAATTTAATCAAATTTAAAAGACAACTTGGGCCTCAAACGCGTCTCCTCTCGTTTGGTACCAAAAACACTCAATTTTTTCGATAAAGAGCGTCGTGCTAATGTCTGTGAAATCATGATTTCTGGTTATCAAAGCGTCATCAAGCGCGTGATTATGGGAGACATGCATTTACGCATACGATCCTGAAACTGCCGACCAATTAAGCGAATATCGTGCTAGAGGTGAGCCCAGACCGAAGAAACCACGCCAAATCAAGTCGAAAATCAAGGTGATGGTAACAGTTTTCTTCGATTATCGTGGTGTTGTTTATTATGAATTCCATCCGCCGGGCCAAACTGTCAACAAGGAATATTATTTGAGTGTTATGCGTCGTTTGGGTGAAGCTATTCGACTCAAGACGCCGGAATTATGGGCCGATAACTCTTGGGTTTTTTATCGCGATAATGCGCCTTCTCACACAGCATTGGTTCTTCGCGACTTTTTGATCAAAAATTCAACTCATATCATTCCGCAATCTCCCTATTCGCCTGATTTAGTTCCGTCGGAATTCTGGCTATTCCCTAAATTCAAAAAACCGCTTCAAGGACATCGTTTTGAGACGATTGAGGAGATTAAAACCGAATCGAAGAAGACTTTAAAGGCCATTCCAGAAATCGAATTCAATAACTGTTTCGAAGACTGGAAAAAACGTTGGCATAAATGCATTGTATCCAAGGGAGATTACTTTGAAGGGGACGAAATAAATTTGGAAAAATAAATAACCCGTTTGCATTTTATTTCAAAAGTCTTACTATTTTTTGATCACATATATATATATATATATATATATATATATATATATATATATATATATATATATATATATATATATCTATAAATGTTACGTAGCAGGAAAATTCCTAAAGGGTACAAGAGCGACGCATGTGCGGAAAAAGCAATTCATCTTCTTAAATTGCTGTAAATTATACTTGTTGTGAAACCCGTCCAGGGTAAATCATATAAAAGACTGTTTCAAAGGGATTGTACGACGAGTGATAAGCTGAAGGTCATACGGATGTGAAGTATTAGCGCGACGCGAATTCCTAGAATGCACCGCTTTTGGAGCTACATCCATGAAAATACTTGTAGACTCGCCAACCGTTCTTCGATGTTCCATGGAATCAAAGCGTTAAATTCTATTGGTTACTGTCACTGTCATATATTTATCTATACTAGCCCATTATACTTGAATTCAGATTTATACGCAAAATATTCAGCAGACCTAATGAAAACATTTGTTCTCCGACATTCTCAGTATCTGTTAGGATTTGTCCACTATATCCTTCGTTTAACTCTCTGTTGGATCGGATCTCACAAACGACAACTTGAACTCAGTCCAAAACGATACTGTAGGAACGCCACGCCATGCGGCATTAAATGGCACGACTTTGCCACTATATTTTAAAATTATTATAATGATCACAAAAATATCTAAATGCACAGAAACCCATTTTATCTGAATATATTGATCCCTTTGCGTAGCCGCTTTCGATAAAGCTTTATGTATTTATCATTTTGTCACGAGTCAGCATACGAAATTTATTTTATTTGTGATTTATCGGATGCACAAATCAGGATGTACTCAAAAAGGTGGATATAATGAAGATAAATAAACTGTGGCTTCGATTTTTCTTGATTTTATCAATCTACTGAAAAGCGTATGGATTCGGTGGTGTAGAAATAGTTTTGCTGGAAATTTATAGATAATGAAGTTTATGTTCATATGTTCATGTGTGGTATTTTCAAGCAACAACAAATAATAGCAAATACTATGTATTTTCTCCCAAGACAGATTTAAATTTGTGCAACAATAACTAAGTATATTGTGATTTCCTTCTAAATAAATGACTTTTTAGATTATTTTTAACACAGTTTTGCCTACAAAGGAAAAGGAAAAGCTTGATATTTTTGGCACAGTAAACATAAACATAGTAGCGACAGTTCAGCTCGGCAACTTGAATCTCAAGGAGTTCGAGTTTTTAATGATCACATGACCTGTCGCCATATTGCTGATATGATGCCCACGAGTTTTCTTTTTAGAAACTTTTTTTGTAAAATTGTTATTAAAACAGATGTACAAAAAAACAGGGAAAAAGGCAAAAAATACAAGGAAAAAATACATTTGGCTTCAATGTTTTCCGCACGTTATTCATTTAAATATCTCATTGTTGAATTATTCTCATATTCGCAGCTATTAGAGATACTGTCCGGTGGGGGGGAAATGTTCATTTTGAGAATATATCCCGCGTATACTGTCAACAATCATGCTTCTTATATTTCAGCGAATCCCAGTAATCCGGATAGATTGAAAATAATTATAATTATTTTCAATCTCGTTCGTTTTTCTTGTGAACTTAAAAATGAAGTGAAAGTGAATTCACACTTTTTGCTCCATTTTATCATTAGTTAAATCTAATAAAATAATTTTTATAAAACTAATGACTCCTCGTGCCTATATACTACTTATATAAAAAAAAAATTAAATCTATGCACTAATTTATTCAAACTCATTCGTACTGGAGAATTACTACTTTTGCATGCCCAGACTGAATTTTGAGAATTCGGGGAATTTTAACAGATAATATAACTTAACTCTAGCAAACATTTTGCCTTGAATTCAGAAAAAAAAAGTACAAGTAGAATAACATAAACCCATACTTAACAATAATAAAACGTCAACTGTTTTACGATATGCGACAACTTAAGACGAAATGTAACAAACAAAAATAAAAAAGATCTTAATAAAGAACTCCGAGACGCAGATCCAAACGAAGACATAGAATCTGAAATAGAAAAATTAAATGAAATAACAAGGAGGCTAAAGAGTAAGTATCTAACTATGAAACAAACACATAAAAAGAAGGAATGGATGACAGATGACATTCTAAGACTAATAGAGGAAAGACGGTTACACAAAAACAGAGGTAACAAAAGAGAATATAGCAGACTACACACACAAATACAGAAAGAAATTCGAACAGCTAAAGGTAGATGGAATGGTAAAAGATGTAAAGAGATAATGGAGTTGCAGGGAAAGTGTGATAGCTTCATATCCATAGAAAAATCAAAGTCTTAATTGGTAAGCGGAGAACAAAATCAAATAGACGTTTAATAGATCATCAAGGAAACGTTGTTATCGATAAAGAAGAGAAATTAAAGATATGGCAAGACTATATTACAGATTTTCTGATGCAAGACCAGATCAGCCACAATGCTCAATAGGCTTGTTATCGATAAAGAAGAGAAATTAAAGATATGGCAAGACTATATCACAGAGCATTGTGGCTGATGCAAGACCAGATCAGCCACAATGCTCAATAGGCTTGTTTGGGCCCGGTTACCACCAATGAAGTGCGCATTGCAATAAATCAACTAAAAAATGGAAAAGTCACCGGTCCCGATGAATTCCATGGGGGGTTTCTTAAGCTCTTAGATGAGGATGGGAGTAAGTGGCTTACGGTGATCTACAATAAAATCTATGAATTAGGCAGAATACCAGAAAGCTGGTTTAAGTCTGAGTTCCCCGATCCCAAAAAATGCAGGCGCTAAAAAATGCGGAGAATATTGATCAATTAGCCTGATAAGCCATCTTTTAAAAACATTTCACACAAGAATATACAAGTTGGGCGAAGAAAACATGTCAGCTACACAATTCGGTTTTCGTGATGCTGCCATGGGAACCAGAGAGGCCTTGTTTTCTATGCAGGTTTTGATTCAGTAATGTAGAGAACTCAATTGTGACGTATATTTGTGCCTGATCGACTACCAAAAGGCCATCACAAAATGGTCGAAATTCTGAAAAACCTTGGGCTAGATAGAAAGGATTTGCGGATTATTGACAACCTCTATTGGAACCAGATGGCATTTATTAAAGTAGAAGGGGAGCGCAATATAGATTGAGCGTGGAGTAAGGGTTGTGTTTTGTCTCCACTATTGTTCGATATATACTTTGAGCAAATCTTCAGAGAGGCACTGGAAGAGGCTGATGAAGGAATCCTGCTTAATGGGGAGCGAATAAATAACATTCGTTATGCTGACCATATGGCTGATAACTTAAAGGGCCTAAAACATTTTATGACAAAAGTAAATGAAGTCAGTAATCGATACGGCCTCGAACTTAATATCAGCAAAACAAAGTACATGGTAATCAGTAAGTCTCCAGTTCCTGCTACCTTGGTGACGGTTAACAATAAGCAAATCCAATGAACTCCACAATATTTATATCTAGGTACCATGATAAACGAACAATGGGATCATTCGCAGGAAATTCATTGCCATATCAAAAAAGCTAAAGCAGTGTTCTTTAAAATGGCATCACTTTTCAAAAGCTCAGCAATAAAATTGAGCACGAAAATGAGACTCCTAAGATGTTATATCTTCAGTGTCCTTCTTTATGATGTGAAATCTTGGACGCTGACTGAAGCCACTTCTAAGAAGCTTGAGGCATTTGAATTATGGCTATATCACCAAATTTTGAAAATTTCTTATACTGACCATATTACAAACGAGGATGTGTTACGTCGCATGAACAAGAAACTGGAAATCATGGAAACTGTTAAAGTAGGAAAATTGGAGTATTTAGGACACATAATGGGAAATCTCCACAGATATGGATTACTTCAGCAAATACTCCAAGGAAAGGCATTTGGAATAAGGGGACCAATGCGCAGACGTATTTCCTGGCTAAATAATCTGCGAAATTGGTTCTCTACAACTACTACCGGTCTTTTGAGAGCTACAGTGGATAAAGTAATAATAGCCAGAATGATTGCCAACATTCGAACCGAATAGGCCCTTTAAGAAGAACTGTTTTACAAACTAAATGTATCTCTAATATTAAAACACAGTTATCATAATCTTTATATATTACATTACTTAAAAAAAATAAAAAATTATGAATAAATTCCCTATTAGAATCGTCGCACAACAAAAACTTCCTCTTAACATCTTTTTAGTGTTTCGTACGGAACACTTATAAGATCACTTTGGTGTCTGTCTATCCGTCTGTCTGTCCGTCTGTCACACCCGATTTTCTTCCAAACTATTTGTCATAGAAAGTTGAAATTTGGTAATAATATAGAAATTGATGGCCTCATCAGAGCCATGTAGTTTTGGAAGTTAAATTTTGACTTAAGGGTTAGTTTTGGGGGGTGAAATCGGAAGTGAGAAAAAATTTTTTTTATTAGGTAATCGAGTGTGGTGTCAAATGAAAGCTTGTGAAAACGCGAGTAATATATATATATATATATATATATATATATATATATATATATATATATATATATATATATATGTATATATATATATATATATATATATATATATATATATATATATATATATATATATATATATATATATATATATATATATATATATATATATATATATATATATATATACATATATATATATATATATATATATATATATATATATATATATATATATATACATATATATATATATATATATATATATATATATATATATATATATATATATATATATATATATATATATATATATCCCCTTACCGCATACTGTTCCAAATTTGTCACACATCAAATATATTTTAAGTCCCTGAGTAGCTTAAGGATCTTATTTCAAATTGTTCCATATCCGGCACGTTCGCTGCTCTGACGTAAAACGCGCAGACTCCACCGCAGTCAAATCTCGACGCCAGGAAAAGCCATTAGTCCAGTGGCGGCTTGTGACACGCTATATCCTGTTTTGTGTTTTTGTAGATCAACAGTTTTCATACTCTCTTGTGAATAATTTGTTGTGAAAAAAATATTCTTATAAAGGTAGGTGTCTAATTTTGCTACTAAGGTAATATCATAATTATAATTTGACGTATTGAAGACAAAATATGAGTTTGTTTACCTGTGCCATATTTGGAACAGTTTTATATAAAGACATGATAATTTATAATAATTACGTCTTTTTCTTAGATGGACCCCAGTAAGTTTTATGGCACCAGAAATTTCCGAATTCCAAATGGTGACGTTAGTGACAATGAAAATTTATCCTCGGACGATGAACATCAAAGAAATGACTTGTTGGGTCCTAGAAAGTCCGTTCTCCTATATGAGTCAGACAGTGAAAACGAAAGAATCATTTCGACAAACGAAGATGTTATTATTGACGAAACCGATATAGAAGATGATGATGATGACATGCCATTGTCCGCATTAGGGCAAACTTTTATAGATCATCAGAATGTGTTACCATCGACATCGACTAATAAACCGACCAAAGAGAAGCCGAAAAAAAAGCAGAAGCAAACCATTGATTGGGAGAATAAATTTCTAGCTGTCTCTGAGGAATTTGTAAAATTTCAAGGTTGTACAATTCTTCCTGATTTCATAAAAGAATTAGAAAATCCTATCCATTTCTTCAATTTCATTTTTACTGAAGAACTTTTCGTTTACATAACTGAACAGTCAAATTTGTACGGGGCTCAAAGTAGACCTGAAAAGCCACCCAATATATCCAAGGAAGAAATTCGTGTTTTTTGTGGCATTTGTATATATATGTCGATTATTCAGTTACCATCGACCAGGTCTTATTGGAATAATTCGTTGGAAATTCCCAATATCTCCAGTGCTATGACATGCAACAGATTTGAAGAAATCAAACGATTTCTGCATTTCAACGACAACACACTGCAGGTTCCTCAGGGTCAACCTGACTATGATAAACTTTTTAAAATATGTCCCTTTCTGAACAAGATTCGTGACAGATTTCTACTTGTTCCTAAAGAAGAACATATGGCCGTCGATGAACAAATCATCCCAACGAAAGCACGCTCAACTCTAAAACAATATAATCCCAAAAAGCCCCATAAATGGGGATATAAAGTTTTCGTTCTAAGCGGCGTGTCTGGTTTTTCTTACGACTTTGATTTTTACTGTGGAACTACGGTGCTTGAGAATAATCAGCCTGATCTAGGAGCCAGTAGCAACGTTGTAGTAAAACTTTCAGAATCTATTCCGAAAAATCTAAACTACAAACTCTTTTTTGATAACTGGTTTACAAGCATTCCCCTGCTAACATATCTCACCAAAAATGGCATTTTACCATTGGGTACAGTAAGAGCTAATCGTGTACCATGCTTGCAGTTTCCTAAGGAATCGGAAATGAAAAAAAGGTAGAGGTACATTTCTGGAAAAAGTGGCAACTGTCGATGGTGTGCAAATATCTGCAGTGTCCTGGTATGATAATAAAGTTGTGAATACCGTATCAACCTATGTTGGCAGTCAGCCTACATCGGAAGCAACGAGGTTCTGCAAAAAATCAAATACCCATATAAAAATCCCCCGTCCCCAAAGCGTTGCTGTATATAATGCTTATATGGGAGGAGTAGATCTCCTAGATAGCATGCTAGGATACTATAGAATCCAAATTAGATCAAAAAAGTGGTATATGAGGGTATTTTTTCCATTTTCTTAATATGACTTGCGCTAACAGTTGGATACTGTGGAGACGAAATTTGCAAAATGATAACTTATATTTGTCGCTCTCAGAATTCAAGCTTGCTCTTGCAGAAGTATTAACGAAATCTGGCGTGAGTCAGAAAAAAAAAGGGGAAGGCCAAGCACCTGCCTACAGCCTCAGCTAGATTTGAAACAAAGAAAGTATCCCTTTTCACAAATACCAGCCCAGGAAGTTAGAACTGATAACTTGAGTCACTGTCCAGAAGTAAATGAAGATTGCCAAAGATGTAAATATCCTGAGTGCAAGGGAAAATCTCATGTGTCTTGTAACAAGTGTGTGGTATTTTTATGCCTAAATAAAGACCGAAACTGTTTTTATAAATTCCATACTGAATAAACTTTGTATGACACGTTTAAACATTTTTACCGAAATTTATTCTCTAGTTTAATTTTTTTCCGTTTTCCCAATTTGTGCCAAATTTGGCACATGTCAAAAGGTGATTCATATCTTGATAAAAAAGTGACCAATTTTTTTTTTTAACATTTATTTCGTGTATTTAAAAATATTGTCTAACATATATATTTTTTTTGCAGAAATAAAAAAAGTCATGCAGTAAGGGGATATATATAATGTAATACTTGCGCGCACTTTTCTTTGTAATATTTTTAAAAAATCGCTGTCCACCCGCCTTATCTCGAAAAGTACTTATCAAAAAATTTTGAAAAAATTCTGGAATATTCTCCACGGGGTGTAGATTGAACGAAAATTATCGCGAGTGCATTACCTGTAATAATTTATCTGGTATATAAAAAAAGAAACAGAAATTTCAAGGTAATCAATTTTCAGTAAAGATTGAAAATAAACTTTGTTGAAAACTCATTTGGGGTGTGTTCTGTGAAGTCACTGATCATTTTATACTTCCGTAACAACATTTTTTATTTTAAATGCAATCAACGTACGGAACACTAATGGCGCAAGTTCAACTCGCACTTGACCGGTTAATTACGAGGCTGGTTTGAAAAGTCCATGCAAAGTCCGAGAAATGGCACCACCGGCGCGTATCGAGATCATGTTTAGTTAGTAGCATCTCTTGAATGAACGCACACCAAGTTTTAGCCATATTGGTCTATGTCTTTGTGTTTGGCATTCGTGTGAATCAAGGAAGTCGAGTGATTTTCAAGAAATGGACGAAAAAGAATTTCGTGTGGTGATTAAACATTACTTTATGAAAGGCAAAAACGCCTCAGGAGACTAAAGAGAAACTTGATAAACATTATGGTGACTCTGCACCTTCGATTAGAACAGTTTATAAGTGGTTGCAAAATTTTCGGACTGGCCATATGGGCACAAGTGACGCTGAACGTTCTGGACGGCCTGTGGAGGTTACGACTCCAGAAATCATTGATCAAATCCATGATGGATGACAGAAGAGTTAAGGTGCGTGAGATTGCTAGTGCTGTGGGCATCTCGACTGAACGGGTACATAATATTTTGCATAAGCCGCGATTGCTCACGCTTGACCAAAAACGGAATCGTGTGAAGTGTTGCAAGGATGGTTTGCAGCTGTTCCAGAAGAATCCGGAGGACTTTAAGCGTCGTTTCGTCACTGTGGATGAAACATGGATACATTACTATACTCCTTAGACCAAACAACAATCTAAACAATGGGTTACCAAGGGGGAATCTGCACCAAAAAGGCGAAGACCGTTCCTTCGGCCGGAAAGGTTATGGCGACTGTCTTTTGGGATTCGCAAGGGATAATCCTCATCGACTATCTGGAAAAGGGTAAAACTATTACAGGTGAATATTATTCATCGTTATTGGACCGTTTGAAAACCGAGCTGCAAGAAAAACGCCCGCGATTGGCCCACAAGAAAGTCCTTTTCCATCACGACAACGCACCACCTCACACCTCAGCAGTTGTGGTCGCAAAATTAATGGAAATAGGATTCCAACTCGTTTCACATCCCCCCTATTCTCCAGACTTGGCTCCCTCGGACTACTATTTGTTCCCCAATTTGAAGAAATGGCTGGCGGGACAAAGATTTTATTCAAACGAGGAGGTGATTGCAGACACTAATGGATATTTTGCAGACTTGGACAAATCCTATTATTCGGAAGGGATCAAAAAACTAGAACATCGTTGGACGAAGTGTATAAGCCTAAAAGGAGACTATGTCGAAAAATAAAAAAGGTTTACCCCAAACACATAAGTAGTTTTTATTTTTGCACGGACTTTTCAAACCAGCCTCGTATAATAGCTATAAGTTTTTTACATTCGTCGATTTTTTCCAAGTCACATAAAAATAATTATAGAGCTAATAGACGACCACTAGTTGCCTTTGGTAGCTATATATTTGACATGACGGCTCCTGACAGAAAAAGTAATTATTTTCAATTATAACGTCAAACGAGTCATTTACTTTTAGGAAAATTATTAACGATGAATTTCGGAACACGTTATAAAAAAGATTCTCCTTGAAATCCATATGCAAACACAACCTTCGACCGCACTGGTAGCCATATTGCTGGTATGATAGAGGACGCATGCGGGATAAAAAACGAAACCTAAAAATTTTCTCGAGCATCGCAACTGTGTTTTATGTTTACTGCATTTTTAGTATCTAAATACATTGTATACAATGTAATCACGTCATTTTTAGTGTAATACAATACATAGTCACTTTATTCTTATGTATTTTTTTCTATTTTCCAATGCAAATAATATAAAAATTAACTTATGACAAATTTATAGAATTAATTAGGTAGCACAACTTATTCTATACTTAAAATATGATAGATGTCAGGTTTTAAAAAAAGATCTTGGAAGTTAAATTTGGGCGTGTTTTATATCAGCGAATATTGAATACCCCACCTCCTCATCAATTTTTAGTTTAGCTTTCAGAATTCCAGTGTAAATATTTTCCTTCAAGGGATGTCGCTTTCCGATTTTTAAACTACGGCAAATCGCTGATCAATTAATTTTGTCCAGTTTATTCAAGTTAGTTCACTGTTAGCAGTAGCAATAATTTATCTTGTTTAATCTATAATATTTTTAAACTTTACTTTATCCACTAAGTAAGATTATATAATTGGGATTTTTAATGTCCTATTAATTCAAACTGGTACTATGTTTTACTGCATGGTTTGAAGGCAATAGTTTGTTTAACACGTTCTCTAATTTAACTTGCTTTATGTTTAAGGAGCGACTTAAATTCTAGATTTATAAACATTTTTTTATTTCGCTCGAATCTAATTAATGAGAATGTTAAAACACTATCGATTACCGATTTAAAGGTGTATTTTTACACATTTTTAACAGTTCGACATTTCTAAGTACCAGCTGTTACCGATTATGTTCGATTATATACGTCATCGTATGTTCTACAAAACTTTACGTAAGCAACTAACTACCAGGGCTTAAAGCCACACGATTTCTATTTTTCTTGAACAGCACATTCGTGACTTCGCGCGTATAGATTACCCGATTTGCATTATTGCATTAATAATGGACATAGAAAAGTCACAGGAATCCTATAACTTACCATTACCTCATTACTTCCAGCCTAAAGTAACCACCACCACGTTGGTGCCCCAAGGCTCCATACCGTCCCCTACTCTCTTTCCCATTTACATTAACGATCTGCTGGAAAGGACCGGGAATCCAAATTACAGCTTTGCAGTTGACAGTACGCTTATCTCTTCATTCGCTTTGAACGCTCTGATATCGTCTACTCAGACGAATATCCGCAGACAGCACAAAATCATTCAACTTAACAAAGACCTGGAAGAAATGCTATCTTTGAGTGACAGTAAACAAGTGGAATTTAACGCTACAAGAACCCAGGCGGCAGTTTTTTCTAAGAAAGTTAACGTTGCTGAACCCGACATAGTTATGTCGGGGCACTCCATTCCTCGTTCGTTAATTTAGAAGCAAATATATCCTTGCATGAACATGTTGCAGGCATAGCAATGAGAGCTTCCCAAAAGCTGGGAATATTATTTCAAACTAGAATGCTTTACACTCCTCAACAACTGTTAATTCTGTACAAAGCTCAAATTCGACCAACGATGGAATACTGCTCCCATGTTTGCGGCTCCGCTCCCAAACATACACTGCATTTGTGGGATTCTATTCAGAGAAAAGCAGTTCGTCTGATTGAAGACCCGAAACTGATCGGCGGTCTTGATTCGTTGGAACATCAAAAAACGGTTGGCGACTTGAGCCTATTCTACAAGTATTTTCATGGAAAGTGTTCGAATGATGTAGCCCGTTTAATTCCTCCCAGAGCGATGCATGTTAGAAATACATGACGCGGTAATACTTCACATCCGTATGGGTTTCAGCTTGTTACTTCTCGTACAACGCTTTTCAAGCAGTCTTTTATATGGAGAATATCATCCCTTTGGAGTAATTTGTCCAGGACTGTGATTCCCACCGAGTACAATTTGCAGCGATTCAAGAATAACGTGAATCGCTTTTTCCGCACAAGTGTCGCTTCTGTAGCGCTTTAGGAACTTCCCTGCAGCACGTGTGCTTGACCCATAAAAAAAAAAAAAACAGCCGCGTCACTATTTACATAATTGCAATAATACTTGCATAAGCAGTTTTAAGGCAGTACATTTCAAATACGAGAAAAAGGGTGTCAAGCTACGCAAATAATTTCTTTAACTTTGAAGCATGATGTTGGAATGCATAAAACTTCCCAAATATGGTACCAGTGTTTTCAAAGTATTGACTTTAACCTTTCGGATTGTGAATGTTCTGTACAATGATAGAACACCCGACAAAAACGAGAGTTTTACCTTTCTTTGGGATAAGAAGTTCTGCCTCTCACGGCATATTCTCGGAATATGATTATTATTTATCTCGGTTGCTACATCAGTTCGCTGATTTTCACTTCATGTTATCTAAGAATGCATAAATAAATGTATAGACGGGAAATCACCACCAGAGAGAATCCTCCAACTGAAAAATTTGGAAAAATATACATACAACATCCAGACGACAATGGAAATACGAGTATTTTCCTATATTCGGTTTTGTCATAGCAACGCATAGTATCATTAGTGTTTTCTAGATGCACATAACAATGTTTACCTATAAAATACTCCACAAATAATGCATTATAAAATTTTATCGAATGCTTATCACATTAAAAAGTTCTATTATTCTCCAAAGACGATAATAATCCAATAATAAACAGTTTCGCAGCACAGTCGTCGTCAACTCAATATGTCTTCATATCATCAAATCCTAAACACCGAGATTGGTGAATTATAGGAGATAAACTCTGCCGTCTTATTAAGGTATTAACAAAATTGATGATCCTTAATCCCATATTCGTGGATTTTACATCGTACATGTGGTGGCTACACACTGATTATGTTCTTTTTTTGGTAGAATATAAAAGAGGAAGTTTGTATGACTAGGAACTAAATAACAAAATTGTTGTAATTTAATCAGACTGGTTCTTTTTTTAAAAGTGATATAAAACCTTATAACAATCCATTTGTGTTGTACATCTACAACACTGTAGAAAATTTAATTACAGTTCAAGAGAAAGAAAGTAGTTAATATTATTATAGTAATTATAACTATAGTCACTTATCATAAACAATTTATTGATAAATTCCAACAATTATGGCATTTAATATTGTATAAAACTTCTATAATCTATAAAATATATAAAATGCAACGTCTCTCTGTCTGCCTGTCTGTCCGTTAGTGCGCTTATCACTGGAGAACCACTTATCCGATTTACCTACTTTTTTTTTAAAAAACATACATATGTTCTCTGGCCAGGTTATAGGGTATATTTTATTACGATAGGTAGCATAAGGAATGAGCAGTGAATGAAGTCGGAAAAAAAAGTTTGCCGCCAGCGCGTTCCCTTGCAATACACAGCCTAAACCATTAAATAGAGAACAATATTATGTAGCAGAGAATATCTATAGTCTATAATATATATATATATATATATATATATATATATATATATATATATATATATATATATATATATATATATATATATATATATGTATATATATATATATAATATATAATATATATATATATATATATATATATATATATATATATATATATATATATATATATATATATAATATATAATATATATATATATATATATATATATATATATATATATATATATATATATATATATATATATACATATGGATATATAATATATAATATATATATATATATATATATATATATATATATATATATATATGTATATACATATATATATATATATAATATATATATATATATATATATATATAATGTAATGTCTCTCTGTCTGTCCATTAGTGCGTTTATCACGAGAGAACCACTTATCCGATTTACGTGTCTTTTTTAAATTCATACATATATTCTTTGGCCAGGTTATATAATAATAATAATATCTATCATATATATAAAATGCAACGTCTCTCTGTATGTCTGTTCGTTAGTCTGCTTATCCCTCGAGAACCACTTATCCGATTTACGTGATTTTTTAAATTCATACCTGTGTTATCTGACCAGGTTATAGATATATACTTTATTACATCTATAATATATATAAAATGCAGCGTATCTCTGTCTGTCTATCTGTCCGTTAGTGCGCTTATCACTGGAGAATCACTTATCCGATTTACGTGCTTTTTTTTTAAACATACATATGTTCTCTGCCCAGGTTATAGGATATATTTTATTACGTTAGGTAACATAAGGAATAAGCAGTAACGATAATAGTGAATCAAGCCGGAGAAAAGTTTGCCGCTAGAGCGTTCTCTTGCAATACACTGCCTAAACCATTAAATATGGAACAATATCATGTTGCAAAGAATATAATATATATATAAAATGCAACGTCTCTCTGTCTGTCTGTCTGTCCGTTAGTGCGCTTATCACCACTTATCCGATTTACGTGTTTTTATAAATTTATACATATGTTCTATATAATTCGATATAAGCTTAGACAATGAGACATAAGGTGAGATAATGGGAGATAAGTATGAATAATGGGAGATAAGGAGAAATAATGGGAGATAAGCAGAGACAAGTCTAGATACTGGGAGTTATGGTGAGGTAAAGGAAAATAAGGAGAAATATTGCGAGATATGTCGAGATAAGCCGGTATAATGGGAGATAAGGTGAGATAATGGGAGATAAGGGGAAATAATGGGAGATAAGGAGAAATAATGGGAGATAAGGAGAAATAATGGGAGATAAGGGGAAATAATGGCGGATATTTTATTACGTTAGGTAACATAAGGAATAGGCAGTGACGATAGTAGTGAATCAAGTTCACGCGAGCGGAGCCGCGGGCACTGCTAGTCAGTAATATATATTTGCATGTATACTAACTATATTTTATAATTTCAGATATGATTGACAATGCTAGGAAAGGAAATTTTGCAGAGGATGAAAACTTCAAATGTTATATTAAATGTTTATTGAGTCAAATGGCTATTGTAAGTATATATAACCGGTCAAGTGCAAGTTGAACTTGCACAATTAGTGTTCCGCACGTTGATTGCTTTTAAAATAAAAAATTTTGTTACGGTGGTATAAAATGATCAGTGACTTCACAAAACACACCCCAAAGGAGTTTTCAACAAAGTTTGTTTGCAATCTTTACTGAAAACTGGTGACCTTGAAATTTTTGTTTTTTTTTTATATACCAAATAAATTATTAAAAGTAATGCACTCGTGATAATTTCGTTCAATCTACACCCCTTGGAAAGCATTCCAGAACTTTTTCAAAAATTTTTTGATCAGTACTTTTCGAGATAAGGTGGGGGGACAGCGATTTTTCGCGACTTTTTAAAAATAATACAAAGAAAAGTGAGTCCAAGTACTATATTATATATATTTTTACTCGTGTTTTTTCACAAGCTTTCATTTGACACTACACTCGATGACCTAGTAAAAAAAAAAAAATGTTTTTCAGTTCCGACTTCACCCCCCAGAACTAACCCCTTAAGTCAAAATAACTTTCAAAACTACACGGCTTTGATGAGGCCATCGATTCCTATATTATTACCAAAATTTCAACTTTCTATGACAAATAGTTTCGGAGAAAATCGGATGTGACAGAGAGACAGACAGACGGACAGACAGACAGACAGACACCGAAGTCGTCTTTATAAGTGTTCTGTACGGAACACTAATAAAGACATTGTGATGTCTAAAAATCAAAAAGTTATATTTATTTCAAAACACATATCATAAACAAAATAACACATGGGCTGAAAAGTCCCGAGCCTAACACATAGATGGCGCTAGTTTTATTGCAGTCACCTTTTTTTCAGTTAATACTAACCTTCAAAAGAAAGCTGTTAAAATTTAATGATATTCTATTCATTAGTTTGTGAGTTATTGTGCTAAGAGTGACGCTACTTTTGTTATTTTCAAAACAATGGATCAAAAACAATTTCGTGTTTTAATTTTACACTGCTTCTTGATGGGAAAAAATACCGTTCAAGCGAAGCAATGGCTTGAAAAGTGTTATGGGGACTCCGCTCCATCAGAAACAACAATAAAACGTTGGTTTGCTGACTTCAAAACGTGGTCGTAGAGACACCGATGATGCAGAACGCAGTGGACGTCCAAATGAGGCGGTAACACCAGAAAACATCAAAAAAATCCATAAAATCGTTTTGAATGATCGAAAAGTGAAGTTGCGTGAGTTAGCTGACATCGTAAAGATATCAAAAGAACGTGTTGGCTTTATATTGCATGAGCATTTGACTATGAGAAAGCTCTGTTCAAAGTGGGTGCCGCGTTTGCTCACTGTTGATCAAAAACAAGAACGTGTTGATGATTCTGAGCAGTGTTTGGCCATGTTTAAATGTAACAAACCGGAATTTTTGCGTCGATATGTGACAATGGATGAAACATGGATCCATCACTTCACTCCGAATCAAAACGATCGTCATCTGAGTGGACAGCAACTGGTGAACCTCGTCCAAAGCGCCCGAAAGCACAACAATCGGCTGGAAAGGTTATGGCCTCGGTATTTTGGGATGTGCGTGGTGTAATATTCATCGACTATCTTGAGAAAGGAAATACCATCAACAGTGAATATTATATAGCGTTATTGGAGCGTTTGAAGGCCGAAATTGCAAAGAAACGACCGCATATGGCAAAGAAAAAAATTTTGTTTCATCAAGACAACGCACCGTGTCACAAGTCAATTAAAACAATGGCAAAACTACATGAATTGAACTTCGAATTGCTCCCACATCCACCGTATTCGCCAGATTTGGCTCCCAGCGACTACTGGCTGTTCGCAGACCCTGAAAAAAATGCTCGCCGGTAAGAAATTTCGCACGAATGAAGAGGTTATCGCTGAAACTGAGGCCTATGGCAAAAGATAAAATCGTTCTACAAAAGTGGTATTGAAATGTTAGAGCGGCGCTGGAATGATTGCGTTGCTCTTGATGGAGATTACGTTGATGAATAAAGCTAATTTTGAACCAATAAAACCGTGTTTTCTTTGTTAGGCCCGGGACTTTTCAGCCCATGTGTTTATAGTACACAAAAACAAATAAAAAAATATAATGCTTGATAGTTTGTTCAAAGTATTTATTATTACTTTTTTTGTTGAATATAACTTCAAGCGGTGCTGAACTAATTTTAACTTCTGCTTCAGTTTTTTCTCTTAAATTTGATTAAAAATATTTTTTTCTTTTTATATACGGCGTATCAATTCATTTTTCGAGCTGGTGCTGAGTATCGAAAACAACTTGAATATGTCATTTTAAAACTAAATCCATTCGCGACCTCATACTTTAAATTTTAGCCGGAAATATTAACAGACTATTGAGATACAATGTTTTATTTAACCATTAAAAATAGTTATTAGTATCCCGGATGGAACCCTTAAGGGATCACTTCGGTGTCCGTCTGTCTGGCCATTTATCCGTCTGGAACACCTGATTTTCTCCAAAACTATTTGACGTAGACAGTTGAAATTTGGCACAATTATAGGAATTTATAGCCCAGTAAGAGCCGTGCAGTTTTAAGAGTTAAATTTTGACGTAAAGGGTTAGTTTTGGGGGTGAATTTTTTTTTTAAATCAGGTCAAGTGGACTTGTGGAAACACAAGTCAAAAATATGTATGATGTAATACTTGCGCACACTTTTCTTTGTATTATTTTTAAAAAATGGCCAATAATCTTTGTCCCCCCCACCATATCTCGAAAAGTACTGATCAAAAAATTTCCAAAAAAATTCTGAAATAGTCCAAATAAAGCGTAGATTGAGCGAAAATTAATCGTCGCAATGTGTAATATACGTATAAATGGCAGCCTTTTTGAAAAAGATTCTCATTTAATGATTCAATTATAAAATTTATAAATAAATAAATAAATGGCCTGGAAACACCCCTCTTGGGGTATGGCCACACAGTTCATAATCCCTGCCGCCTCCATGTCTTCCTTGACTTGCTGCGGCCATTCTATTCTCGGTCCACCTCTCCTTCTACGTCCGGGTTCCCATTGAAGTATTTCATATATTGGTGCTTCTGGGCCTGGTCTCCATGTGTGTCCTAGCCAATTAAATCTCTTCTGTTTTATTTTTTGACTATGTCCTCCTCCACTTCTTCCAAAATTTCTTGATTAGTCCTCCTTCTGTAGACTCCTTCACACATTCTTATTGGCCCTAGGATCGCTCTTAATATATTTCATTCAATTCTTCTCATGTCTTCCCCTTGTTTCTTTGTCATGCTTATAACTTCGGTAGCATACATTAGTTTTGGGGAGTCCAAATAAAGTCTTGTATATCCTCATCTTACTGTGTCTTCCTATTATCTTACTACTTAACAATTTCTTATTGCTATGGAACAACTTGTTTGCTATTATCAATCTTTCCTTTACTTCCATTTCCTTGTTCCCATCCCAATACAGCGTCACTCTCAAATATTTAATCTTCTCTACTCTTTCGAAGGTATATATTTCCTGAACATTTTGTTTTCCGTTTTTCATTATTTTGGTTTTCTCTTCATTTATCTTCAACCTCATTTTTGCTCCTTCTACGCTTATTTCTCTCACCATTTTCTTCATTATTTTCTGGTTTCTTGCAATAATTAATACATCGTCAGCATATTCATGCCACTACCTGGCTGCCTCTTGTTCGTATTGAACCCTGATTTTATTACTTAGTACCTATTGTAGTGTTAGGTTGAATAACGTTGCCGATAATGCATCTCCCTAACTAACTCCTTTGTTAATTTCGAAATCTTGTGTTCTTCCTTCCTGTGTTTTGACATTGGCGAATGTCTCTTTCAGCGTCATCATACATAGTCGTCTTATCTTGCTCGGTACTCCCAGTATATATATATATATAATAACAAAACCAAATTTTTGAAAATTGTAACACAGTAATAAAATAAAATAAAATAAACTTGAAGTGATAATGGTAAAACTAAAACATTTTCTTTGACTTGTCTAGATTGATGACGATGAAGTAATTGATGTAAAAGCTGTAGTGGCAGTTGTACCAGACGAGTTACCTTTGTCCCCCCACCTTATCTCGAAAAATCCTGATCAAAAAATTTCGAAAAAAATTTTGAAATAGTCCAAATAAAGTGTAGATTGAGCGAAAATAATCATCGCACTGTGTATTATACGTCTGTCTTTTTAGAAAAAGATTTTCAATTCACGATTCAATTATAAAATTTATAATATAATGAAAAAACCTAAGTTTTGAAAATTGTATCACAGTAATAAAATAATCTTGAAGTGATATGATTTAATAGTAAAACAAAAATTTTCTTTGACTTGTCTAGATTGATGACGATGGAGTAATTGATGTAGAAGCTATGGTTGCGGTTCTACCAGACGAGTTACAAGATAAAGTAGCACCGACTGTAAGGAAATGCGGTTCTATTCGTAAGTTTTAACTTGTCTTAATTCCTAGTTCTTAATTTTGAAGACGTCTTATTTCTTTTACAAAGCTAAAGTTTGTGTTTCGCATAACCACAAATATCAACGGTATTTGTGGTATTTTTACGCTTTTAAAAATAAGTCAGTTTTATCAAAATACTTTAGGTTGGTCGGAAACAGCCTGGACAAGCGACATTTTTTCAAGAATTATATTGTTGGGCTGGCTCTCCAGTTTCCGCAGTAATCGTTCTTTGAGAGTGGCATTTATTCGATTTCTTTCCAACACCTTCACTGTTACCGCCAATGAACCCCAGGGCGCATAATACATCTTATATTTTACGTTAATAATATATTGAAAAAAGACAAAAATCCATTCTATACCTATAGCTTTGCTGATAACGGCACGCTTGTTTTTTCATTGATTTTGATCACTCGAATACCAGCTACAAACGCAAATATGTGTAGGCTGCAAGAAGTTATAAAACTTAACAAAGGCTTTGAAAAATTCTGCCTCGATATGGTAGTGACCAAGTAGAATTTAGAGCTATAAAAAGCAGTAGTCGATTTTCCTTCAAAAGCTATTGCAGCAGAAACCAACATAGTTCTGTTAAGGTGAGATTTAGCTTCCACTCCTCGCATCAGCCTCATCAACAACTCTTTTGTAGAAAAAAACATCATTTTTTTTTTCTAATAAACTATTCAGAGATCCGAGTTTTTCTTGCATTTTTCATGTTCTAGGATAACCAAATCACGAAAAAACATGATTTTTCATTTCCGGTGTGTCTGTCAGTCTGTTGGCATAATAACTTCCGAACGAAATAGTCTATCAAATTCACATATACCAACTTAAGTACGAAAGAGGCAGATAGTTTCTTCGCAGGAAAAAGAGTTGAAGGGAATGGGAATTGGTAAATATGGTATAATTTCAATAGTATTATTAGAATATTTCCTAGCTGAATAATGAGCAAATCTTAAGCGCAGTTATTTATAGTCTAACATAAGGGGTTACAGAAGTTAATGAGGGAGTTATAGAGGCTACTTTCTATATAAGGTAGTATACGTCGTTTTTAGGCTTCTTGAGGTCGAAGCATCTAAAAATTCTGGAATTTTTTCCTTATTTCTAATTTTACCAGAAATGTATCTCTAAAGTTCTTCCTTTATTGAACATTTCTTTATTATTTTATTGTTACTTGGTATGAAAAAATCAGTTTGACTATTCATAATAGAAAAATCACATTAAGAAATTTTTTTACTGATTGGAATTCTTAAGTTGAAGATTCACACAGTTTCATTCCAAAAATTTAACTAATTTATAAGACTTAATTTATTATTTATTCTTTACTTCTCGAGGTTAAACTCTTGAACTCACTTAGATCACTAAAGCTGACTTGTGTAATAGGCGAAACGGCGGAAAGTTATTATGACACTGACTAATTCCAAGGAATATGATTTCAAAACCATGAAAGCTTCCGTTCAATATCAGATTTTTTTATTACTTTTAAAAAATATTTACATTTAATTGGAAACTTCAGAAACTGCCAACTCTGTCGTTCTTTGTGCATTACCTAACATAGGTAAACTTTGTAAATTAAATATTACTTTAAAATACGGAACAAACTATCTTTTAACTTGATTTTTCACAAGGTAAATATTTACGAAGTTATTTACGTTTAGATAGGAAATTCGCTTTCCGCAAAGGGAGACCAATACAGAAAACCGCAGTAAACTTTATCTTTTTGAACTAAATTAGCGCTTGCTTGAATTTATTTTCTGAGAAATTAAAAAATTTGTTTTTTAATAAAATTTGTATTAAAAAAAAATTCACTAAAATCTATTTAATCTGAGGCATCATATATTAAGCGTTGCACTAGAAAAAAAAAAACAGTTTTCCTTAAATTTTTGGCTTATTTGGTATAATTTGCGGGATATGTAAAGCAAATAGACCAGCAAGATCCTCTTTACTGCCTCTATTTACCGTCTGAAAAATATCGTTCAAACTGGACATACTATTTAACATAGAATCTAAAACACATGATAAGAAGAAAAAAACTCTGTGTGTGTAGAATAAGCCCATAATACCGCAGCTGTATTACGAACGTATTCTACACTTCCGTCTTATCACGAAACACGACTAGGGGACGGTCTATGGTCATTTTCGTGGCATTAAGACGAAATACGTTTTTGGTGGAGACCTCGTTCCATCCAGTCCCACTTCTGATATGCATCCCACTCTAAAATGAAAGGGACAATGTTTTCATTATTAGTTTTTTCTGGCCCAGGTGGTCTCTCACCAAGAACATACTGTCGGAAGTTTGTCCTTAACGTCTCGAAATCTGACTTGAGATATGGGTTCCACGCAAAAATAGAAATAATAGGACAAGTCTCCTTCACTAATCCTTTCCGGCTCGAGCGGCCTCCTGCCAACAGACCTCTGCAGCAACTTTGGAGTTTTATGATGTCTGCTGCATGGCAGCATGTTGTGGTATTTTGCCTAACCAAATATATTTCAACAAATAGGTATATAGGGTGGAACTAAGATTGCCTTGGGAGGAGTATATTCGCAACTACCTAGAATCAATTATGGAGCCCTTAGTGATTTCCAGCACTAGCAAAAACTATGGATTGACAATTAATAGAGCGGAGACCAAAGTAATGATTTTTACTCATAATTAAGATCTGTCACACATAAATAAAATTGCTGGTTTCATTGTCGTAGACCATTTCCACTATTTGGGATCCCTCATAACTAACACGGGTGGTTGTGAAGCGGAAGTAAGAAGACGTTTGGAAATGGATAGAAACTCGACCATCAATCTCACTAAGGTCTGGAAAGATCCAGCTGTCACAAAAAATACAAAGTTAAGATTGCTATCCTTATATTCCCCATAGCAAGTTACGCATTGACAACATGGACCATTAAACAAGCTGACAAAAGACGAATCGATGCGTTTGAGATGTGGGCATATCGAGGAATCCTCAGAGTATCATATACCGAACACCGTACTAATGTATCTATTCTTGAAACGCTTAGTATAAATGACCGGCTTTCAAACAAAATTAATAGGCAGTACCTGAAATATTTCGGTCACATTATGAGGAAAGTGGATGCCATGGAAAAGCTTGTAATAACGGGGAAGGTAGAAGGTCTCTGACAAGATGGTCCGACCAAGTAAGATCTCTCCTTGAGATGGGCAAGCACGAGTCAAGTCAAGTCGCGCAAGATCGAGATGCCTGGAGATTGGCTGTTGAGGCAGCACCTGCATAGTGTCATCGATACTTCTATTGGGGTGAAAGGATTAAGAGAGAGTGAGAGAGAGAGACTAGGTACAAAAAGTGCACTAAACCGTGTATTCGCTGCAATACACACTATATTTCTAGAATTTTTAATATTGACAAGTAACTCTTTCTTAAAAATCGGTAAGGTAGATTTCCTACAATATTATAGGTTTTTTTTATACTTACGCTTTTTCATAAAAAAGAAACAGAGGTATTTTTAGATTGCTGCTAATATATCAAAATTAACGAAACCCTCCACTATTGACGTAAATTTATTATATTTTCACTGTCACTATAAGCCTAGTTCTGTCCAATGCCTGATGTAGGCTTTCCCCCTGAGTTTCCATCTCAATCTATTTGCAGCTGTTGTCATCCATCCAGTGCCTGCAATCCTCTATATATCATCTCTCCATCTTATTTTGGGACATTCTATGCTCCTTTTCTATTGTTGTAGTCTCCATTTTAATGTTCACTTGGTCCAACAATCATCGTCGTGCGTGCTTTATGTCCAGCCCATTGCCACTTCTTTCTGTTACGTGCTCTATAATATCCTTTAATGTCGTTTGTTCACGTATCCACTTGTTTCTTTTTCTATCTTTAAGTTTTTTTCCGTTCATCTGTTTTTCATGTGCTCTCTGGGTCCGAGCTAGTTTTTGTATATCGGCTTTATTCAGGTTCAAGTTTCAGCGCCATATGTAATTTAAGGTAGGATCTACTAATCGTAAACTTAGGCCCTTAGCTTATTTGAGATGACTTTATCTTTGAATATACAACTTAATTTCCCGAATGTGCACTATCCAAGCCCGATTCTTCTTGAAATTTCATCCGAGACACTGTGGCCTTTTAATAATAACGCCCGCACTTTGAGGCGCAATTTTGTGGCCTCTTCTTTTCTTATTTTTTATTTTCTTATAATTTCTGAGAATGGATTGAGTGAATATTAATACTAAAAGAACTAAAGAAATTTGACATACACTAGCTCAGTTTTTCTTGGTAGAGTAATATGAGTAAGAGATAATTTTTGTACGTCTTTTGGAAATAGTCTCTATAGTTGTTTAAAAGTTTTGGTTGTACAAAATTTTGGGCACCATTAATTTTCAAATAAAAAGAATCTAACTTCAGCTAAAAAAATGAAAAAACACTGAAGGGTTATGTAGTTGTTAAGAATGATTTTGATATGGTACAACCTTTGCGTCCTGAAAGGTGAAACAGGTGATTCAGTGAAACGCTAGCCTTAAATAAGGAAAAAAAGGTTTATTAATGATAAAATTAAAAGTTCTAACTTTGCTACACTACTATTACTCTTATTACTAAAAAAAATCCCTTAGTCTACTAGGTGGTATTATTAAATAGAGTCTTTAAATCAGGATTTTTAATTAAAACTTTGTTAAACACGATGTTGACAGTTCGTGAGGTTCACTTCACGAGATACCAATTCGGTACGATGTAAAACGCACTTATCAGCGGGAAAATAGGTCTACGGATGGATATACTGATGACTTACGGTTTTCCTATGAGTTTTTGGCCTGACCTGGTGGATGTCTCCACCTTGGCGACCCCAGTTCCCTTTAGGCTACTAAACTTTTCTTGACCCCTAAAGGTCTGGGAATAAACAGGATATTTCAAGGAAAAGGCCTTGAACTTGAACACTCAAACGGTTTTTGCACTACTACATCACTAATATATCAATACGGCAACTTGATGAAAAAAGCCTACTGGGCGGCTTTCTGAAGAAAATAGCCCTTACTTTGGCTTCACAAAATATATGCCCTACTTCATCTCGGCTGGGAAAAAAGATCTTGCTCCGGCTACATGATGGAAAAAAAAAAGCCAAGATCCATGTCATCCAGACCCTTAAATATCTTTCTCCCTTCCGTAGAATCACGTCTTCAAGATGGCTACTTCCCGGATACAAATATCTAGCCAATCGACGCATTAGAAGCAATTTAAATAAATCCAGTAGATAACCCGCAATGCACACTGTAATATAAACGGCGTGAACTTCACTTCAATAAATATAAAATGGAAAAAAATATGAATTATAGGGAGAAAAACAGTGACGTAACATGATCTTAAAATCTAGGAAAAAAGTAATGTTACAACACTGTCTCTCGTAGTAATTGTTTACCCCAGATATGCATAATTCCTAACAATCTCAAGAGCTGTTCCTTCTAAATTTATAACTATATTGTTATTAGTGTTGGTTAATATTTTTGCCTTACTTTTATTCACCTTAAGACCAACTGTCTTTGAGTGGTAATTTAAGTCATTTATCATTTCTTGTAACTCATGTAAATTACTACTAATGACTACGATATCGTCTGCGAACCTTAAATGACTCAGATACGCACCATCTATCTTTAGGCTCTTCTTTGTCTAATCTAGTTGGCGACATACGTCTTCTAGAGCTGTAATAACTACCTTAGGAGAGATAGTATTTCCCTGTCTTACACCTCTTCTTATACGTATTTGTTCTATACTAGATTTTATGTAAGTCCTTGCATTTTCATATAATATCTTTGATTAGGGTAGTGTATCTAGAATCAATTCTACAGTTGTTATGATTGCCCACATTTTCACAGAATCAAAAGCCTTCTCATAGTCTATAAAGGCTACGTAGAGTTCGAAATATTATTCATTGCTCTTCTCTAGGATATTTCTCAATGTTTGTAAGTGGTCGTATGTGCTGTAGCCAGTTCTAAAACCTGTTCGCATACCTAATCGAAATTTTTTAATCTATTGGAGATGATTTTGGCCAAAAGTTTATAAATATGAGATAGTAAGCTATGGGCTCGATTGGTAATTGTCTAACTTTCTGATATCTTTGCGTAGAAGTATTACTTCTGATATATAACATAGTGTTGGTATTTTGCCAGTTTCTAGATATATGTTGAAAAGTTACTGGATTTTACACACATTTAATCCAAGGAAAATATGAAGTCAATCAGCTGATCCGAGTTTTGGCGGATGCTCAAAATAAATATCAATCACGGGGCAGCGAAGTTATTTAAATTGTTTGAATATATATAATTATTTTAAACTAAATAGACGTGTTAGTTCTAATAAATTTGAATAAAAACAAATTCTTTATTCCTCACTACATAATTTGGTTCCATTAAAACAGGAATACATATATATTTTAAAATAAAACTTTTATGAGAATCTTATGGCTATTAAAATATGGGCCGTTGACATTAAATGACAATTCTTGTCTGCCTGTATAATGGGGAATTTTTTACTAAAAAAAAAACGAAATTTGTATCATGTAATACTTTCCTGCTTCCTATATTTATAGAAGTAAAATGTTACTATCCATATTAGTGTATAAATATAAATATATGTATGATTGTCGGTTTGTGGTTTTGTTACAAAATTAAGCCTACATGATTTGACAACATTGAATAAAATTTGGTACACACCTAGGTTTCACACACTTATTTCTACTTTATTGTACACTGATTTCGATTAAATTTGGATGATAGATAAAGAATAATTTTAAAAGCAGTTTTTGACATTGACAGCTCTCGAAACTAAAATGTCTATATCTCCTTTATGTATGATCCAATTCGGATCTGTATCCTCATAAATTATCAGCCAATTCTCATGAAATTGGAATGGTATAAGAGGGCTACCTTTTAAGTTGTCACAAAAACAAAAAAATTTTTGGTGCAAATCGTTTTATTGTTTTTAAAACATTCGCATTTAAGATTTATATACGTTGCGTTTTTTCCACTCTGAAGTTAATATCTCAAAAATATGGTTTTGAATGATTCAATAGCTTCTGATGAAAACCGCTGTTCACGCATTTCGGAAACAAAAATAATTCATTCGGCGATACATCAGGTGAATACGGATAATGAGATATTAATTCAATGTTTTTCTGGGTCAAATAATCAATTGTTTGACGTGCTGCGTGAGAGCTGGCATTGTCATGATGAAGAAAGATGCGATGTTTCCTATTGTTTTTCCTGATTTCATCGATGATTTCTAGGAAACAAATTGATGTATATCATTCAGCATTAACTGTTCTTCAATTCTCTAAGGCAATGGTTGTAACATGTCATGTCAAGCATAAGCAAAGAAACAAGCGATCATTCTCTTGGAAGTGCTTCGCAAATGACCCTCTTTTGTTGGATTCGGTTCATCCTAGAACACCCACACAGCTGAGTGTTGTTTAATTTCCGGTTAGTACGACTATATCAAAGTTTCGTCTCCTGTTACGACGCACAGTGATTCGGCAAGAACATGCTAGCGGGACAATATTCATGACGTAATTTCCAGGAACCACTGATAACGACTTGTAAACAACCCCCCCCCCCATTTAACGAATTCCAAGAATTAATTCGTTTATCACCTCATAAAGGTATCTTATCAGGGGGTCAAAGTAACCCTTATAAGAGAGGTCATTTTCATTTGCAAATCAGTTGCATTTTATGCACACTTGTGATAACATATTCTAAAATTGGTAGCAAAGTGAAACGAGTTTTTTGTGATGGAATATTCTGTTGAAGGTATGTACTCTATTATGACTTATATTTTTTATAAAAAATATGTATACTTTTGGTGTAATATCAATTTGTAAATGTATAGATAAATCCAGCAAATTTTACATTAATTGTAAACTTTAAAAGTAGCAACTTTTTTTATCCACATATATCCACCTAGATTTTTCTATATGTAATACCTACAACATTCAGGCACAGATTCATATATATTAAAGACCCCGAAAACGCCCGAAAGTAAAATTATTTTATTTTTTTTCAGAACGAGTCGTGACTATGACGAAAATGGAGTTTTTTGAAGAATGGCTAAAATATGACGAAACTGAACGAAACAGTGGCATTTTTTATTATATAAGTGAAAAATTCAATATGTCTGATGTTTCTGACGATTCTTTTAAAACGACTCAAAATGAAAATATCAAGCCTTTCAACAAAATTCAATCAAAAAAGTGGACTTCTTTAAAGTGTAACAAAGAAATGTTTCTAATCAAACATAAAGATTGGTTAGAGGGATCCGGAATCGAAATAAAAGATATGTGTTAACCAGCCGTGCACTTCAACATCATCAGCGGCTCTTTCCGTAGTACCCAGAAAATCATTTGAAGACACATCAACGAAAACGAAGAGACGGAGAGTAGAAGATCTTTTGGAATCGCGAAGTGCAAGTGAGCTTATTACAGCAGCTGAGTTAGCTACTCGAAAAGAAGGGCATCGAAGTGTTGCTAAACAGATCCATAACGTCGCGGTCAGTGAAACTAGAGAAAAAGAATAAGTGTTCTGAACAAAGTCGGCAGTTAACACCAGACGAAGCTTTAGCTTATTATGTGGACTCGAAATCGACTTCTCACTCATATAAACAAACAAGAAAATGGCCAATGAAAGCGAGACATCAAGTGTATCCATCGTTTTATAGTTTAGGTAAGTCCAAAGCTTCTTGTTGTCCTTCTGACGAATATATTTCTGTGACTGAATCTCGAGCTGAAATTAAACTTCACGCGATTTTGGATAAAACGGCTGAACTAATCAAAGCTCAGACGGAAGTCATTAGAAGTGTGTTACCTCGTTCATATTATACGTTGGTAAGCAAATGGGGCTGTGATGGGAGTTCGGGGCATAGCACGTATAAGCAGAAATTTGAGAACACTAACGCTACAGACGAATTTTTGTTCGTATACTCATTTGTCCCTTTGAGACTGCTTGATGGCGAAACTGTGATCTGGCAAAATCCAAGACCTTCCTCTACTTTATATTGCCGTCCTATTAAGTTTATTTTTGCCAAGGAGACAAAAGAGTTTACGAAAGAAGAAACTTCTAAAATTTTAGATGAAGTAAGTCAGCTTCTTTCAACATTATGTAACGTTGCTGGATCTCAAATCTCTGTTAAACACGATTTGTTGTTGACAATGACTGATGGCAAAGTGTGCAATGCCTTAGCAGACACAAGTTCAACACAAAAGTGTTATATTTGCGGTGCCACCCCGTCTACTATCAACGAGGAGTCAAAGAAATATCCCAGCAACGAAGAACGCCTTGCATTTGGTTTATCTACTTTACATGCATGGATCCGCACGTTTGAATGTTTGCTTCACATCAGCTATGGTTTAGAAATAAAGAAGTGGCAAGTCAGGGGAGATAACGCCAAAGCTATTGTGAAGCAACGCTCACAAGAGATACAAAAAGTGTTTAAAGAACGTATGGGTCTCATTGTAGGTAAACCAAAACCTGGGTATGGTAACACAAACGATGGAAACACAGCACGTAGATTTTTTCCAAAGCTGAATTGAGCAGCGAAATTACAGGATTAGACGTAAACCTTATTCGTAGATTTCATGTAATTTTAAGAACTTTGTCATTGGGATATGACATAAATTATATAGAATTCGAAAAGTTTTGTGTTGATACTCGAAAATTATACCTTGATCTGTATTCGTGGTATTCCATGCCCGTTACTGTGCATAAAATTCTTGTACACAGGGCGGAAGTTATAAAGTCTTTTCTTCTTCCCATTGGACAACTCTCCGAAGAAGCCCAGGAGGCAAGAAATAAAGACTGTCGTAGATTCCGTGAACGGCACACCAGGAAGCGGTTACGTATTGCCACAAATACAGATCTTTTGAGAATGCTTTTAATTACGTCTGATCCTGTTATCAACTCGTATAGAGAATTACCGCGAAGAAAATTTACTTCTTTGCCATCGGAGGTTCTGCAGTTGATTATCCCACCTTCGTTGCCATCCGAAACACCATCAGTAAGTCATCATCACGAATTAAATGAGGAGAATTATTTACTCTCTGAATATTCTACTGAATGGGAGAGCGGTGAGGACGACTCATCTGATGGTGATTAGTAGGTTTAAGTATTTTCTTATTGTAATTATTATTCTTATTTTATTGTGTGTTGTAGTTGCTTATAATTCATGCCTTAGTATATAAGTTATTTAATATTATATTTCTTTTACTTATACACCTTGTTATTGTAAATAATTGATATATAGATACTGTTATTGTACTAATTTATTTTAAAAAAGAAATAATATTTTGTAAATTAATAAATGTGGGTACTATCATTATGATTTTTATTTTTTTCCTAGAAATTTCTTTGTAAACAAACATGATTGTGCTTTTCACACATAATGAGTAGGTAGACGTATGTAGCTAATTAAAGAACAATTAGCGACAATAGTGAACAAATGAGACACATTAGTAAACCACTTCCGTCTTGCAGCTACATATTTCGATTAATACACATACAGTACACATTTTTCAACTTTTTTTTTCTTAAAATAGCTTAAGATACCTGGAATATACATAAACAATTGAAATAAGTGAAGAAATAATATTGTCCCGCTAGCTTGTACTAGTCGAGACACTGTGCGACGTTATATACGGATTTTGCATGTCCTTGGGGCGAATTTTTTGAACATTTCCTTACACCAATTGACACGAGCCTGTTTTTACGTTTCGGTCAAATTATGCTGAATCCATCGGGAACAGACCTTTTTCACAGCTAAAATATTCATGCAAAATCAAATGTACCGCAGTCTTTGATATACCTAAGGATGCTTCTACCTTACAAGTAAGTCACACGCCGATCCTCTTCAGTCATGTTGAGCACAGCATCGATATCTTTTAGAACAACAACCGATTTAAGTGGACCTTCACGAAATTGACGGAAGCACGACCATACGAAATTCTACAAACCAATTGGAAACAGTCTTTTCTGATGGTTAATCGTTACCAAAGGTTGAACGAAGCTATTAGAGGCATTGTTGTTAGGCATTTCGTAAAAAATCATTCAACGAAAACCTTCACGTGAAATTTCTATTTGTTCACAAAACTGTTTTTTTTTTAACGCTCACTGTAAACAAACTACTAGGCAATTTCTGAGCTGCCACTTTTTTAACAATAACAAATGTCAAATTTTACAACGGTGGTAATATTATATCTCAATAGCGACATCTAGTCGTCGTTTGTAAAAACTTAAAAGGCAACCCTCGAATACAATTAGTCAACGACATCGAAAAGTGTCGAAATAAAAAATTTATATTTTATTCATGGATCAAACACTATCTTTTTTAATTTTTTAACAGATCTTTACCAAATTTAAAGATTTATGTTAACTTAGTGTAAAAAAAAATTAATATTTGTCAAAATTAAAATATTTTGAGAGACTATCTTGATTGCGAAGATATACATTATCGTAGCAAAGCCACTGATATGGGCTAGTATTACTAGGTTTTCAAACAACATATATGTTACATCTTATCCCTCAAATCAATGAACCATCTCTTTTGACTTTAACATGTTGAAAAAAAATTGAGACGGCACTGTTCATTTTTAATTCTCGTTTAAGTTAACGCTTATTATTAACAAGATAAAATGATCAGTGTCCCCTTCAAATAATATAATGCTGCAATTTTAATTATACGAGGATGAGCTGAAAAGTTCGCGGCCTAGTCAAGAAAACAAAATCAGATACCTACAAAAGTATTTTTATTACTTTATTTTTCGACGTAATCTCCACCTAGCTCTATGCATTTCTTCCAATTGCTTTCCAAAGCTTTTACACTTGTTTCAAAAAAAGATTCCTCAAGGTATTCAAAATACTGGTTAACTGCAGCTTCGCCTTCTTCATTTGATGAAAATTTCTTGCCACCGAGGTGTTTTTTTAAGTTTGAAAACAGATGAAAGTCCGAAGGTGCCAAATCAGGAGAATAAGCCGGGTGGGACAGCAATTCGAAACCATAATCACGAATTTGAGCCACAGACTCAACAGACGTGTGAACACGAGCGTTGTCCTGATGTCGAAGACGCGTTTCGCCGTATCACGGCTCATCATGGGATGGTTTAGCAAATACGAAGAATACTTTTGGTAACTTCTAAAAATGCGATTCTTTTCGTTTCGTATTTAGTTGTTATACCAATGCTGCCATCTATGCCTTCGAGCAGTAAGCTCGAGAAAGGTGCGTTTCTGCAATAAGTGTCAGCCATGCTGTGCCGCTCTGCTTGAATAGACTTAGTAAGCCGCCGACAGAGTGCAGTATAAGCATCTATTTGTCCTAGTTTTCCGTTAGTTACCTGGATAAAGGACTAAAAATGTGTTCTCGTATTTGCTGAACCTAGCCCAGCTGATGAGCCGTGACACGGCGAAACGCGTCTTGGGATTGGTTCAGCAAATACGAAGAACACTTTTTTGGTAACTTCTAAAAATGCGATTCTTTTCGTTTCGTATTTAGTTGTTATACCAATGCTGCCATCTATGCCTTCGAGCAGTAAGCTCGAGAAAGGTGCGTTTCTGCAATAAGTGCCAGCCGTGCTGTGCCGCTCTGCTTGAATAGACTTAGTAAGTCGCCGACAGAGTGCAGTATAAAGCATCTATTTGTTATAGTTTTCCGTCAGATATAAGTATACAACACCATATCCAGTGCTGCCACACTTAACCGAAATAAGTTAGGCCTACTCAGTATTGGCTACACTTAGTACAAATATTGATGTAAAACTCAAAGTAATAAATTTTCTGCTTTTATATTGTTCTTTACCCCCCTAATTCGTTTCTCGAAATATGCAACCATTCTGACAAATAAAGATAGGTATTTAATTTCACCCCTTTTATTCTTCCGAAAAAGCAATTCTGAAGAACACTTGACAATAAAATAAGTCGAATAAGCTCAACAAATCCTACTTTAAAAGCCTGTCAAAAAAGTCAGGGTCTTATCCAGTTTAATTTTGATGTCCTCTTGAATATTTACAAGGGCTTTTAGCTCGTTACTTAACTAAAGAACCAGAAATAAATAAACATTACAGTCGTTAATTTTAAATGTGTCATTAACAGGCTAAAATTAATGCCACAGTAATTTGTTTTATTTAAGCGATTTTAAAATATTTCAACATCTATTGAAGAGTTGTTTCTGAAGATAATTTCGACCATTATATTTTAGTGTTTGGTTCAGTCGATTAAGGAACCGATTACAATATGCAACACTAAAAAATTCACCGATATCTCAAATACTAATTGGTATTAGGTATATCTAGTATACAAAAAATAACCGGTCAAGTGCAAGTTGAACTTGCACAATTAGTGTTCCGTACGTTGATTGCTTTTGAAATAAAAATTTTTGTTCCGGTGGTATAAAATGATCAGTGACTTCACAAAACACACCCGAAATGAGTTTTCAATAAAGTTTGTTTCAAATCTTCACTGAAAACTGACGACCTTGAAATTTTTGTTTTTTTTTTATATACCAGATAAATTATTAAAGGTAATGCACTCGTGATAATTTTCGTTCAATCTACACCCCGTGGGAGAATATTCCAGAATTTTTTCAAAAATTTTTTGATCAGTACTTTTCGAGACAAGGTGGGGGACAGCGATTTTTCGCCATTTTTTAAAAATAATACAAAGAAAAGTGTGCGCAAGTATATATATTATATAATATATATATATATCTTATAAATATATATATATATATATATATATATATATATATATATATATATATATATAAATATATATATATATATATATATATATATATATATATATATATATATATATATATATATATATATATACTATATATATATATATATATATTATATATATATATATATATATATATATATATATATATATATATATATATATATATGTATATGTATATATATATATATATATTATATATATATATATATATATATAGATATATACATATATATATAATATATATATATATATATATATATACATATATATGTATATATTATATATATATATATATATATATATATATATATATAATATATATCTATATATATTTTATATATAGATATATATATATATATATATATATATATATATATATATATATATATATATATATATATATATATATTATATATATATA